>JADHZB010000109.1:0-34339 GCA_015657535.1 Nephromyces sp. MM_2019 | reverse complement strand
TTTTTGTTCTTTTTTGAAATATATTGTCTATGTGCCTCCCGTTATCACATTGAGTGGCCTTTATTGCGGCCTTTTTACATTTTCTGTTTGCAATGACTTCTGTGGCTTCTCGCGTATGTTGCTTATTTCTTGCGGCTGTATCCCACTTTTTAAGCTTGCTAGTTACTGTCTTTTACTGCGTTTTTTCTTTTTTTTTTATAATTAGAATTTAAATTTATTTAGAACTTATTAATTTTGAGATGTTAGTACTAATGCAGCTTGAATTTTCCACGAAATCTTTTTTTTTACTATCGCGAGCTTCTATTTTCGAGCAGTGTTACATTAAAAACAGTTTATGTTCATTATGCTCATTTTTTAATCATCAGTTTGATTGTTGGAGGCGCGCTCTATTAGAGCTTTCTAATTTTTATGTTTGTTTGTTGCTTAATTACTAATTTATTTTTTAACTTTTCTTCCTTTTTTGATGGAAGCGCTCAACGTTTATCTCGGCGGGATCTTACGAACCCCTTAGGGACAAGCAATTTCCATAGCGTTATACCTAATGTTACTTCTTTACCAGCAATGTGCTACTAGTTATTTCATGTTAAAAAAAGGCTGGGCTTCCGCATTTTGCAATGTATTTAGCCTAGCATTTTCACTCAATGTATCATTATTTGATATACTATGCCGTAGCTACTTGAATTGAAACGCGAGAAAATATTCTGGCGGTTCCTTAAGGGCGTGGATTATAGCTCTCTTTTTTTAAACTACCGATCGTGGCTTTTTTTCTTGTCTTACTTATATATTTCTTTCAATTAAGTACACTTTACTTGATGTAGGTAATCTTATTTTCTGTACAGCATTTTATAATTTATTTTCATTTGTCCTTCAAGGTTATTTCTTAGCAACGTCTCGCTCTAAAGCAATTGCCTAAGCTTTCAAGCAAGAAAAAAAATGATCGGTAAGTAAAGGAGTTCGTTTTACGCAAGTCTCTCTCTTCCTCGCCGTGGTTATTCTGCTGTGAAATAAAGTTTCGCTTGGCCTACAACCTAATTTCGTCGGTGCACACAAAGCTGCGCACTTACAAGCATAAAGCAATAGAAAGACTTAGTTTTTGCTACTTGCAATCGATTTAATTTGATTTTTCGTCATTATGCTATGTTCAATGCTCCTCTTGTACTGCTTATGATGAAGCAATTAGTTCGCTGCGTACACATTCGTCGTATGAAGCTACGTACTATTCCCAGGAGTGCTCCTAGCGCTCATCACCCGTCTTTGGAAGTATATTGCTATTATTTATGTTTCTGAGGTTGGAGAAAATCGTTTATATCGAGTCGACTGAAAGCTAATTATGCTTATTCATGTCACTACAGTCCGTAGAATATTGTTATTTTTGAGCCGCTTCTACGCCATGGCAATACCACCTTATTTGCAATACTTTTTCCTACGCTGCTTTTCGCCCATATGCTTTGGTAGGTAGGCCGAAAATTTCCGCTACTGTTTATCAAATTAATTGCCTATTCTTCTAGGTCCTTTCTTTATAACATCCACTATCATTGCCTGGTTGCTTAGCGAATTATAGCAGCTCTGCTTCTTTCCATCAGTTTATCTTGCTATTTTCTCTCCTGCAATTTTAACAAAATTAGGTTATTTAAAGTATATTTAAGAAAACGCCGATATGATTTGTCGCAATATTACCTGGAAGTGCTTTGCATACAATTTCTTGTTGATATAGCTTGCGAGATAATCCGAATAACTTCGACGAGGTTTTTACCGAAAATATGAATGAGTGTGAATCTGGGAATACGCATCTTACAACGTTGCTAATTTTAGCACGAGCTCGTACTACTTCACCTTGAGTCACATGTGACATTTTTTGGTTGTCTTTCTACAATTTTGCTGTAAAGAAATATCCTGCTCCAAATGTATAAAATTTTTTCCTGTGAACAATGGCCGCAAAGCTGAGTTTTCTGTGCGTGTCAATCTCAATTATTTGCATAGCCCTGTTGTGATTACCCGTAGAAAAATATTTTTTAATGCATTGCAAGTGGTCAATAGTTTATAGTGCTGCTATGCTGAGTTCTAGTGACTCGTAGTTTGAATAGTTTCAATATAATTGAAAAAGCATCCTTTATGTTTGGATTAATTTGTCGGAATGGTATGTTAATCAGCCGCAAGAGCAAGCTAGCCGTTCTATAAATACGTAGGTATAATTTCCTTTTGTGAAAAACCAAAAGTAAGTATGCACCAATATCCAACAGTAGCGCTGCAGGTCACGTACTACTTCCTGCTTCGCGATAATAACGATTTCACTTTGCAATTTCATTGTTACTCTGAAAGGCGCTTTGCTGTTTGATTGTGGTACCATCGTAAGAGGTGTGGATTTATACAAGGAAATACGTATTGTATGCCTTCCATGTTACGCAGTGCTAGTGTAGTGGTGAACTGTAAAAGATTAACTGATTACACTTATTTGAGCCATATGATAATCAACTCAGTGCAATTTACCAGCAATTGCTCGCCAATAATATTCGAGGATGCTACGCCAGTTATGGTCGTGCGTCGTAGTAGGAGTATGGGAAGCTTCTATTCATTTTAAGAGGCTCTCATATTCTGGCATGACTTTACTGCTAATAATGTGGCCAAATCTACGTTCATATATCGTATATGCGCGAGGAGTTGAGCGTTACAACTTTGGCCTTCCGGAAACCCAGCTTTGTAATTAGTCTCCAGCAGGTTAATCCAGTATACATTTACTATATACTGAAAATGTAATGGATATCTCCGGCTATGTGCTTATATTTTGAGCATGCTCTCTAGCTGGGTGCAGCTAATGATTGGATATCTCAGGAATAGACAATAATAATTTACCCGCTGGAGTAAAGCAATAGTGGAATGCTAATGACGAACTTGTGCCAGTAAACATAACATGCATGTACAAATCAATTTTTCTTGGAGGTGATGTTGCCACAACAATATTTGTTATAAAACATAAATAATACTGTGCTCTTTCTCATTGAAATCCATTCGCAATGACATCGTTGAGACGTTTACGTACTTAGAAGGGAATTTTTCAACTGGAGTGAATATGTGCACTAATTAAAATGCTGAAACCTTCATATAATTAAGCTTTTCAGGTACTCAGTTAACAAAGGTTGCACTGCCATTGTTAAGAATGTGCTATTCCTAAGTGTTTCCCCTTATATGCACTTCGAGCATTAACAGGTTCCCAAAAAGTTTAATGCAGCTTCCATCGCAAATATGATTAGGTCATTTCAATCGCTTTTAGGAATACTTTTAGAGTGTACTCTCGGCTTAGTTACATATTTCAATTTCATTGCGAGCAATTTCAGTAAAGCGAATACTGCACAGACATATGCTAGTAAGACTGCTCTCTAATGGCAAAGAAGTGATATCCGCCGATTGTCTACTCTGTATAACATTCTCGAAACTTTAACTTAATTGTCATCCTTGGGGTTACTGCCAAGATATATGCGAACACCTATAACATCTATCGAGAGTTGATGAATGCCTACGAATATTTCTAGTTCTATTAATGCGGTGTGCTAAGGTACATGCCGTTTTTTCTATCATTGGTGTACCTTTCTGGAAGATTTGAAGACTAAATGTAACCTTTGCCAATTATGGTTGATGTAAGTAGCTGTCGCCTTGCATTTCGAAATGGAAATAAGTTAAGCTAAATACAAGTCATGAATTTCGTATTTAATTAGGCAAATAGGCAGCAACTCATTCACCAACTGAAATTATATTCAAGCGAGCTATGCGCTATTTTAGTAAATTCATCTTTTTCGCTAGTTTTGCAAATTTTGGTTTTTGCATCCCGGATTTTCCGAGAGGGTAAAGGAAAGTCATGATTGATTCAGAGGTAGAAAAAGGCAATTTCGAGCAAAAATTTCGCTTGGGATTACGAATATTAGCCGTAGTAACTTGTACTCTACTGTCCTATGTGGTATCCGATATATGTGTTCAGGTGTTCTAACTAAGACGCATGCGGCTGGCAGCTATACCATAGGACTGCATTTCATACTTTTGGGAAACAAAGTAGAAATAAAAAAGCCATATTATCCCATCGTAATAAAGTGTTCTGATAACGTATATTTTTGATGCCTCGGAAGAAACTTTTTTCCTAGGCATAGAGCAAACTGCTAAAATGAATAGCGGAGCACTCACTGTTTTTCTTGGATGTTGTGAGGTCGAAAAAAAGTAAAAGCGCCACATCATAAAAAGCGCAACTCCATGACATAGACGGGTGCATCTAAATAATTTCTCAACAAAATATCGGAAAGTGCTATGCTCCATTTTAATTCAAGGCGAATCATATGATCTATAGGCCACGGAGAATAAGAAACACTTTACGTAGAAGAGTATATTGTAAATCCTGCCTTGCATTCTTGCAATCTAGTCGTGAATGAATGAAAAGCTGCCAACACTCTAAATACATTGAATATGTAGGGAGTTATTTCGATAGGACGAAGGGTGCACAGCGGCAATTTAATGACCTTCACAATGAAATTAGAAAACACTTGTGTTTTGTGCAAGCGTGATGTTTTATTTTATAGCTTTTTCCACGCATGAGCAAACTGGGTAAGATTGTTCGTGCCATTAAAATAGGCGCTAGCGGGATTGTAAACCTAAATTTGGCTAGGACGCCGCTTGTGCATGTATTGTAGGTAATTGCTTTACATCCCATATATAACCACGTATTGAAAATGTAAAAAAATTTCTTCGGCTCATGAGCCAACACCCCAAGTGTTGGTTTAGTTGACTGGCTGAGCTTCCGTCTGTAGCATATAGCATAGTACCGGCGTGCTGCTTGTACTCGTCCTGCCATTGGTGTGTCTTTGTAACTAGTTTTGACCCTCGTAAGATATATATCCGCATCAGCATGGTTGTGTGCGCTGTGCAGGCTAACCTTGAGAGTGCGCAATGCAGACAATGCCTCAAAGTATGCCTTTTCTGTCGAAGATTACCTTCCTGCTACAGTTAGAGCTGGCGTTGTTATCCTCCTACACGTAGAATTAGTGTACTTCATCAGCATTATATCAAAGTGCAGTAACATGCCGACGGTTACTGTACGTATACAAGTATAGTCGCTGCGGGTGACCACAGATGCCCGTCGCTCCAAAAATCATTTGAAATAACTCTGCTAATAGATCTCCCCTGCTGTGTTACACGAGGATTTTTTTAAGTTGGGAAGGATGGGTGATTACAAGGGATACGTTTATGATGAGGGTCGCGTTATATCAAGGAAGAGAAAGAAGAAGTCCCTGAGCCCTTGTTCCGTCACTTCCTCGCAGGGCAGTGGTGGTAGGAGATATTCTTGCGAGCGAAGTGATTACAGCGGCTCCGGATCCTCTGATTCCTTAGTTCCTGTGAGGTACGTTGCTATCGATGATTTATAAAGGCTTAGTGGAGATATCGAAGTACTCTTTGAAAAAACTACATGAGTGTTTGCTCAAGTTGAGTAACTAGTTTTCCTCGGTGCCTGATCGAGCTGAAATTTCTGGTTGCCCTTTGACATTTTGGGCACGCTGCTATGCTGCTAGTCTAGCTTTGCACCGGTTTCTCTTCGTGCCTTTTTGTCGCTGCCCGATTGAAAGCAATGATGCATCAACTCCATTCGCTTCTATTCAGGAAGAGGAGATGCTGGGAATCTCAGAAACCTTCCAAGTCAAAACTACGCCGGGAGGTGTATCGCCCTCAAACTACGAAAGGACATGAACGAAAGGACAAGAAAGTGAAGAAGCGGGAGAAACACAAGAAGAAAAATCATATAAAAGGTGATGATAGTGCATTTTTTTGTGTTTTCATCTGTTTTAAATGAAAAAAATTTCTGAAAGTTTGACATGGGTGAATATTTGGAACTCAGTTTTTACAAGGAAAATTTTTCCAAAAAATCAGGCACTAACATAAATTGAGGTTGGTACTCTGTAAAATTTTACAATTGGCTCTTCCACTAGTTTCCTTTGTATCTCAGTATATTTGACATGTTTAGTTTTTTTTTAATTTCTTAGCAAACAAAACTGGGTGAAGAGATTAACAGGTACATTTTTTCAGAGCCACTTACCTATTTTACAACAAATAAATCTTTTGGCTATTCCTACTTCAAATTAATTGGGTGCTGAGAAATTTTTTTTTCAGGAGTAGCTACCTACACTTGGGGTAAGTACGGGACTTTGCACGAAGCGGATTTCTACAACAAAAAACAGGAATTTCAATTATGGTTGATGGAAGTGAAAGATAAAAGTATAGAGGCCTTAACTAACTGGGTAATGGACTATTACCTGGCAAATCTTATTGCCTTGAGTATATTTTTTAGTGAGGATGCAGTCTTACTAAATTTTTCTACCTGCTACGTCGTATCCCTACCTTATTATATCTTCTAGAAACAATGCTTTTGGTAGTAACTCTAGGTTTTTCAAAACTGTGTTACACATAATTGCTCTATCCTATTCAAAGTTCAGAAGTAATCATGCAATTATGAAACTATTTAGGGCTAGGTGCGGATGGCTGGCTTATTCATGATATGATTTCTGCAACCGCTGGCATCGAGTAAACACAACTGATACACAATGCTTTATGTTTCCTTTTTAAGGTATTCATTAATATTTCCGCTTTCTTACACTTTTTTTGTGCCGTATTAGTCGTGATGGTAGCTTATTGATAAGATAGCAAGTAGTTGCTAGAAGAGGCGTTTATTTTTATGATTTGGGGTTAAATGCTTCAATTTTTTTTTAACCTCCGTAATGAATCCTAACCTCATCTGATGCTTTTTACCCTGCTGTTTGCACCATTTGATTCTTCGAGTTCTTTATTCCGGTTGTAGCGTAGTTGCAGCGTGCAATTAACTCTTAAAAGTATGATTTTACACTTGTTGCAACACCCGTTCGATAAAGTTTTTCAAGCAGTTTTGACAATGTTAGGCTTGGCATTTTATCTAGAAGATTATTCAGGGTCTTCATATGATAAAGAAGATATTTGCTTTTAATATCATAATAACATCTGCCCGCATCGTTGATACACAGGAGCAAAAGCAATTGTTTAAGGATTATATGGAGGACTACAATACTTGTACATTTCCGCACAAAAAGTACTACAATCTCGAGGCATATGAAAGAAAAAAGGTTTGTTTTATTGTTGAGGCGCAAATGAGATATTAAGGGCTGTTTTTTTTAAGCTTTCACTGTTTTATACGCTAGCTATATCCAAGATTGGCATGCCTTTATGAAAATCTAGAAATTTTTTCTGCCTGAACTTTTTACCTTCTATTCGTGGTTTTTTTGCACATTCTTTTACTATGATGCTAGTTTTTTTGCACACTCTGCGATTAAGGTGTAAAAGCTACTTCTGATGTTTTCTGAGAAAGTTTTTTCTTACGGAAAATTGATTCATGCTGGATGGTTACGGCAACATGCTAAAAATAACGAATATATATATTTTTTTTTAAGATTTGGAAGCGCATGGTATAGGGAAAATTTCACATAAAAAACAATCGCTTGAACATACAAATCATGAACAGTAATCTTCTTTATTTCAAGCCTGGAAAATGTACTATAAATTTATCTCATTTTACAGTATGTCAGCAAGATTAAGCGAAGATCATGTGTGTGCCGTGCAATACGCTTTTACTTTTTGTCATTTTTACATGAAATTGATGATAATTTCAATTTGACTGTTTGATCATACATTATCTATCGAAGCTGTGTGTGTGTGTGTGTGAGGTATCTCATGGCTTTTTGATAAGTTATTAGTGTTTTTGGCTGGAAGGTGATAACTTCAGAGCGAGTTACATTGTTTATTATATGCTGGGGTTTTTTTCTTGGCTGTTTATGGCTTTCCCTTCTCTCGAATTAGCTATATCATATATCTTGTAGCTCGCATGCGATTGATATGCTTTATAATTTTGTTGTATCTATGACGACTCTTTTCACTTTGAATTATCCTGCTATATACATTCACTAATATTTTTCAAATTTGTTGTACCTTGAAAAAGTATAATATATGGATTTTTTATCATCATATATAATATCTTTGATTGTATATTTTTGAGTTGCGATTCCGTTCTTTATTTGCATAAAATTGCTGAAAATGTAAAAGTTGTTTGCTTTACCCGCTGATTTTTTACTTACAATCATAGCTTGGGTGTCAATATATATATATATATGTATTTCGGTGTGCGGAAGTTGGTTATGAGCTATTTATCCCCTTAAAAGTTTTTGGAGGTAGTTTTTTACTGCTGGAGTCTTTCGCAATGGAAATATTTTTGGTGTGTGTGTGACAGAGTCTTGAGTGTGTTGCAAAAAGGAGTCTTTTAAGGCTTTTTTTTCTGAGACGATGTGCTCTTTTTAAAAAAAAAATGCAAACCGTTGAGCTACTTAGCCCACTATGTATAAAAGCAATATATCGATAAAATTGATTCTGCAATAGTAAAGGTGTTCGATAAGAAACGTCGCAGGGTGTTTTTGTATACAAGTATTGTGTGTGCTCGAAGCATGGCTTGGATGCAACATTAAGCAGGTCAACCCACGTTTAATGTTTGCAGCTTTCTTGTGGAACAGTTATGGGTGCGATGCTATATCAATGATTCATTTGCTTTTATATGTCTTCAAGATCAAAAATGGGTTTAATATATCTTGTTAAGATGTATTGGATGACGCAGGATATTGCATCTAAATCTGCTTGGGCTAAATTTTTGGTGCGTTTCATGACGCACTGGTTATTGAGGATTTAGCGTGTTGGAGACATTTAAGGTGGGGTCCAGTTTTACCTTAAGGTTTCCTATATAGTTAATTTACTGGTTGAAAATGCATCTTCATGCTTGCAGAAATCTCCAGTTTTCACTCACTTTTAAAATTTTTTTATTTTGATTTACATCTCAGGCTTTGAAGAAACAAACGCAGTCTAAATCCGCATTAGCAGAATTTGATTTTAATGATGAAGAGAGGAGAAAGTGAGTTTTTCTCCGTTTTTTTTGCAGTTTTCTTGCTGTGGGATGTCTTGAATATCTCTATCTTGATTTAAAACGACGCTATTTATGAGAAATTGGTATTTTTTCTTGCATTTGTTCTGCATTTCATTCTTTCTTTCCCCGAATATTTCGTAAGTTCTTCGCTTTTTGCATATATGTGTTGATTTCCTTGCTTAACTTTGGTGGGTTGATTTATTTGTTATAGTATGCCTAATTTTGTGCCTCCACTTATGTTTGCTTTAAACGAGGAAGCATCTCTATAAAAAGTTTTTGAAGTAACATTTTAATAGCGGGTTTTCTGCATCCACAGCATAAAAGTGGGATTTATTAGGAACTCAACTATTTGAAGTTATTATAAGTATAACAGTTATTGTAGTAGTGGTGTAACAGCGTAATAAGCAAGTGTTTATTATATTAAATAATATATTAATTTTTAGCCTCTTTAGATGCTGCCATTATAGAGTTATGATATTTTTTTTAAACAGAGAATAATGCAAGATTACCTTATGAACTATAGATTTTAGGAGGAGTTTTTTCCTCGTGTTACTTCATTTTTGCTTTCTCTGTATTTATACTTTGTATCGTTCTTATTTCCACATCAAACGCCTCCTTATCTTGCACTTCTTACCCATACTAGTAGCTTTTCCAGTGGTTACTGCGCTATTGATTCTGAAGTATTTAAACCTATGTTTCTTTTGTGGAAGATTCATGCTTGCGCTTATTTTGAAATTGAGCCGATAATGCATCTTTTCTTGCATTTGTATAATATATTTTTTCTCCAGCAATATATATGGTGCCCTAGGTAGGCCGTAAGATGATTTAGCATAAAGCTCAAAAATTATGGCAAAAAAAATGGTAGAAATAGCTTAATCGAGTTTGAGCTGTATACCTTATCCATTCGTCTGCTGAGCGGTTTTTATGCCTTTCTTTTTTTCCTCCTGAAAATTTTCTAGAGATGAAGTATGCAGAGCAAGATGATCTGATAATTAAAGGCTGTTGTTTTGCTGCTTAGTGTGGAGCTATTAAGCTTTTATATTTTGGCTCAAATTCTTGCGGGAAAGTTGTAATATATTCCTGTACTTTTATGCACCAGAAGCTTTTTGATATTTCCTGCTAGTCTTTGCGGCAATGTATGGAAACTTAGCACCATAAATTAACTGAAAATGCTCTGTAAAAGCTATTTTTGCTTTATTTTACCCCTTCTTCTTTTTGAGGAATTGTGTGTTTTTTCTGCTTCTTGGCTTTTTTGATATTTTTACTCGTTCTTTATTTTTTTTGGCTGAGCTTGTTAGCAAGCTTACTTCCTTTTTATATTGTATGATTAAACAATAGGAAGCTGTGAAATTCGTGAGATTTTACTGGATTTTGTCTTTTTGCATTCAGGAGTGAGATTAAGGGAATAAGGCAACAAAGAGCCGCGGATTCACTGAAAAAGGAGTATGCATCTATGAAAGAAGATTTTGACAAGGTAATTTGCAGAATATTAAAAGTACCTCATCATGTTAATGGCGATGACGGCTTTGTATGGAATTTTGGTAAAAAATTGGAGAAAATTATGGCTGTCTACTGTTTTAATTTTTTTCACATGGTGCACGATGCAGGTGTAGGGACCATATAAAAAGGCTCTGATATATATAGAGATAATCACATTTTTTTAATGATAAAACTAGAACTGCGGCCTTGCACTGAATCCCTGGAGATGCTGCGTCTTCCTCTTTACTTGCCCGTTTTTGTTCGCTTTTTGCTTGAATTTTTTTGGTCCAAATTTTTCGCTGGTTTTTTTTATTATCTGGCAGTCATCATGCTGTTTTGCGCACACCTAAATGCAAATCTTTGTCATGTGCCCACGATATGTTTTGAACGTGACAGCAGTATCGTTATTAGCCCCCGCGATTTGCTATGTCTAATTGGCGGTGCTCTATCTTTTGGGTTTCTGTGTTGGGCCCCCTGCGTTTGCATCCATGCAGGTAGACGCAATGAGGAGAAGCAGAGATTTGCATCAAAAAATGGAGGATCTTTTCAAAGCTGGAAACTTTGCAGAGGCTCAAAAGTTGCAGCGGCTTCTCAAACCAGATATCTAATAGCCCTATATGGCATAGACTCTTAAAATATAACGATCCAGTTGCGCTGCTGTCTGATACCTTGAGAATGCTGATGGCTTGGATGGAGTGATTCTTAGTGCTGAGGAGATATTGGCACTCTTGCATGATTCTAATAAGCTGTAGTGTATAATGAACCTTGAGATTTTTAGAGCGAAGCTTCTATTTTGTGTCGAGTACAATATACAATAAGAAGATGAGGGATTTGGATAGAAGCAAGGCCAATCGCTGTGCGTGTGTAGAGTGTCGACTACTAGTTTGCTGTTTTTCTGCTGCTCTCTACCGTTAGTATCAACGGTGGCTTTGTTATAATCTCAGCTTGGTGCCATTTCTGCTATAGGAGTTACACGTTTCTGGCGCAGCTCGATGTTTTGAAAGCCCTTTGGAAAGTTAATATTATGTAGAATCATGCGTGAAAAACATGAAGCCCCTAGCACTCCTCTAAGTTTGCTAGTTCATTGAATATATTTTTTTGTAGTCTATCGTATAGCTTGCTTTCCCAGATGTTTCTCGCTGTTTTCCTGTAGATTTGTAGAGTTGCGAAGCGCGCTTATTTTTATTTGATCCAGGAGGTAGTACATTGAAATTCCTTTGATTCAACAGCTGAAAATGGAGGCGACTGTTCTAGTTTGGTTTTTTAATTTTTTTTGTAAAAAATTGGCCAACGAGTATTAATGGCTATTCTGGTTGAAGCTTTGGAGCATGCCCTCGGATTAAAATATTTTGCTAGCCATTACTCGATGCAGTAATGGAACAAAGTCTTACTTGTGATTAAGTCTGGAGTTCATGTTCGTACAAATGAAGGCATGCTCTGAAACTGAGTCATTAGACTGATATTGATATTTAGGATAAAAAAAGTACTAGTAGATCTGCGTTGAAGGTAAATTAGTAATGCCAAACTATTTGCATCAGGTAAATTGCAGAGATCTATATAGCTCAGCTTATTGCCCAACGTATTGCAGCTACGGGATGAGGCTTCTCACCTGCGTTGCTATAGTTTATCCTTACCATAATGTTGATGGTATCATCCGTGTGAGCTGTCTTGTGATATGTTCATGAATTTGATCTCCGCCATCATGATAAATTCTTTACTCAAAAAATGTGTTTGAAATATATTTTATTGAGGGACTATGAAGAATAAGCTGTTTCATGTGTTTCGTGTAATTGTGATTAATTGCCTATTGAGCCGGATGCTCAAAGGAACATGCGTTTCAATACTGGTCTACAGTCAGGATGGTCCTTATGTTCCAAATGCTCGTGCAATCTCCCTATAGAGTATATATGATTGTCCTCTGGGATGAACATTGTGGAGCAGTAGTGAAAGAAAGTAGGAAATGGATGTTAAGTATATTTTTATTTCACACTAAATTGATTCCGGTAGTTCCCTTGCTTTAGGATCGTGAACATTCATTTTTTAAGTACCCTGCTTCTCCTGTTTCCATCCGACTATGCTGCTTGATATCGCGAAGTACACTTGTATTTTAAGTACTATAATATATTCTATCTAAATATTTTCACAAAATAATTATTCCTTTCTAATTTTTCGAAATCTCAAGCAATTTTAAGTGTCTATCGTATACATGTTCTCAAACCATGTTTCATTGTATTGTTGGGCGCGTAACTTCTGGCTTTGCATGTCGCTGTTCTCTTTGTGTTGATATTGTGCTACTGCCATTTAGCTGCGTATATCAGGAGTTTAGCTATACGACACGGTGCCCAGTCTTGGTTGGCTGATACGTCGTAATAATGTTTCCAGTTAATTTATGCGGGACACTGAGCTGCACGTTGCACGAAGGTGCGCCATTCCTTGAGAAAGGGGAAGAGCGTACGTATAGCATAAAACATCAAGCTGCACAGTATCATGAATATTTCAAACACGCAGCTACAGCAATTGCTTTATAAATTCTAATAACTCATGCACTGAAAATTTTGAAATTGTCCACACACCAGAGAGTGCTTCAAAAAAAGATGAATTGTATAAGTGTTTGTTTTGCTCGTGTCCAATTTATAATGTCAAGACTTCAGTTTCATGCAAACCAACAATTTGTTGCAGCTTCTACTTGCTGTTAAAGCGATTTCTGGAGTACTGTTGGTATACAGATATCTATGCTCTTAATCTCAGCGAGTATGAGGGCGCATGCGGTGCTATTGAGTTCAGGGTTTATTCACGGTTCATGCATGTTTAGTAGCCTACTAGCAAAGTGTGCTTATCCAGCTGTTCTGTTTGCAAATGCGACGGGAGTTTTTCAATATATGGAACTACTTTTGGAAGGCATCGAAATATGATATGTGTAGTATACCGCTGAATGCAACGGTTTGAAGTCGTTAAAAATTTTTTACAATTTGTAGGTTTTTTTTGAGATGGCACTCGGAAATTAATTTGTGCACTAAAAATCCGTTCCCATTACTCGATAAATAGGGAAACGCGAGATCGAAGGTTGAACTTTTGGAGGAGCTCTTCTATCAGAACATGCCAGTCCCAAACAACCAATGTTTCATAGAGTTTTATGCTTCTTTAGAGTTTGGAGTTGGGAGTGTGGGCTGCAAACTTTAATGTCGATATTATCAGGTGTTGTAATAGCATCAGCAAATGCAGCCTCAAGGAGTGATGCAACACAGTCTACGAAACAGTTTGAATCATTGATCGTCATGATTTTCTGAGACGAGTGCTAGCACCTACACTGCGTAGCAGAAGCTTTCTGGGACTAAATCCTGCATAATGTTAAGTTAGACAAACCATGCTGTGAACTGCCATATTGTTTTGCTGTAGTCTATTGTTGACAGATAAATCTGCACTTTTAGACATACGCAACTCAATCTATGAATTTCCAGTGGCGCAAAATATACTAGCCAGCCTTGCTATCAGTGCTTGTTCTGCTCATAATCATCACGAAGTAATTAACATTGCATTATGTAACCGCCGAAAGATGCGTGAAACTACCGGGAAACTTTGTGTTTGGGTGGGTTGTGAAGCATCCCGGTAACAGAGGGGAATGCTACCTTGTGTTAGTGCGGAGGAGTGCCAGACAGCTTTTCGGTATACAAGATATATATCTTGTATACGCCGTTTCTTTCGCCATCTTTTCCGTTCTAATACAATAGGAAACGACTGTTTCATTGCGGAAAAGGCTTAATCCCTTCTGCATCTGGGGGAAATCCTTCTTAGTCCTTACTTACGGACTCTGCCTTACTTTGCCTGGTAGGTGCGCCTTCTCCTCGAGCCATGCACACTAAATGAGTAGGCTTAGCATTTGCTAACTTTTCGAGAAGAGTTATAATTGAATAGTCTGCTCTGTCACAAGGTACACCATAGCGTCATAGAATGCCATCTGTAATAGTAGAGTAATTATTTTAAGCATCAGAAAAAAGCCTTTTAATAGATTTGGCATCGCTTACTGAAGAGGGACCATGCTTTTTAAGGGGATTTTTTTCGCTCGCTGAATAATTGCATATTTTTTCTAATTTTCGTGGGTAAGCCGAGCTAGCAGTTGGGAGCATACCTGAGTGCTAGATATCTCATGTCTGTTGTAGCTTCTTCTAAATGAGCTCCCCAAGCCGGTGGGAACCCCGTCGTGAAAATGTTCTTTATTTCACTTAGGATACGGGGTATATAGTGTCATGTGTTTGATTCCGGAGTAGCATGTTTAAATGGGTTTTTGCATATATAATTCATGCTTCCATTCCAGATATGCATTTCCTGTAACTCTGCAAGGATATTAAGCAAAGAAGATCTATGATGCCAAAAAATCATACAATCCTCCAAGATTCTCAAAGCCAGGTATATGCCAGTGCATTCGTACGGCAAGCAAGGCTTTTCACTGCATTCTATCAAGCTGAAGTATCCTGGCAAGCATTACATGCGCGATACTTGCTATCAATGAGGACTTTCAGAGTAAAGTAGCCACAGTTCCAGCAAGAGTCGTAGAAGGGGTGAAGTGTATAACGCATTTATTTGAAAGATTTTAAGAAAATTTCACTTCTTATATATTTTCTAAAGTGCATTTCGTATTGACGCGCTTAAAACTCTAATGGCTTCGTCCAAAGACTAGTCTGTTGAGGGCATAACTCAGTTTCGCTTTCACATGCTTGATACTTTTACAGCTTCCCTAGGACTTTTTTGCATATTTCTCCAGTGTGTTTTTTCAGTGCTAACTAGCTAGTTTCCACACCAGCTTGTTTCTAATATAAGTAGATAGTATGCTTTCCTGCACCATAGTCCCTGTGATGTAACAACTGCTTATAGATACCCTTTTATAACTTTACTAAACCGCTAAGTTACTGAGAAAATGGCGACGTAATCCTATAAATTTCACCTACAGTTGAAATCAGGTATAACTGCCAGCATTATGACAGTAAATGCTAAGTATTTTGATGTAGTGCATGCAATTACCGCAACATAAAAGCCAAGCTTCATGCTCACAATGTTGGAGCTTATGACAAAAATAATAAGCAACACTTCCTATCAACCCCTTCGCTTGCTACAATAACTGTTTAAACTGAAAAGAGGAGGAGAGGAGCTAAGAAGTGCTTAGATCAAACTCATTAACGCGTAATTTTTGTACCACTAGATGCTCCTATGAGGTTTTGTTTGCCTCATTCTAGGGTGATGATTCATCAGCGTATTGGTGGGTTTAGATGACAGGCTAGGGATATTGAAATTCATGTTTGAGAAACTCTTAAGACAAGGAAATTAATCGATAAATAACGCTTATAGATAAATTCAATAGCTAAAAATAGCATATGACTTTGAGGTTATTCTATAAGCTTTATGCTTCGCTTTGAGACAAGGGAGTAATATTAAGGGCAACTTTCAATGGAAAAGTATCCCGCTTCCTCACACATCAACTATGGAATCGAACGAAATAGTCCGTGTTCTCACATTGTGATGCACTCACATGCGTGTATTGCAGTATCTCCGCATCTATTAACGATATTTTACACATTAAAAATATAGATATCGGAAATAAAAAACTTATTAAGCAAAAAAGTAATATATGATAGGTAATGCAGGTAATTAACTCTTAATTAAAATTGGTATTCTTGGTTGTATCAGCAATTTTGTTACATCATCAAATAGATGAAATATAACGATTATTTATCAATTTTCTCAGGTTGTATAGCAAGAACTGCTGCAACAATGTCTATAATATACTGCTCACTATCTATATATGGCTTGCATGCTCTGCTGCTATTGCGATTTATGCGATGCTCGACTCAGTGACTTTTAATTTTCATGAAGCGTGCGGAGGATAAATTGTACTGTCTACGGGTTTCTAGTGTTAGAATATATGATGCCATTTACCTTGGGCCACATTGTAGCGAGTGGGTCAATAAGTGGTGTTATATGACTAGCGTATTCCCCGTGTATGGAGAGTTTGCTCCCCTGTCTACAGGATTTTCAAAACCAAGAAACAGGCATATGATTTTGGTATTTTTTTAAGGTGTGACTGCTTATTTCTAGGTTATATATTTTTGGTCTTTCTTTTTTACACTCTCAAGGACAGGTGCAGTTGACTCACAAAGAGACTAACCAATTATATATGTTTACATTCCATGACCCTATAATATGGGCTACTGGCATAATTCGTCTGATTCTAATATTACTGTTAATATTACACATAAATGAAGCTTTTGAAAATTGGAGGCACCTTCTCTTAATACATGGAGAGAAATTCTCAGTTTGCCATTGAATATTATCTTTCTTACTCCAGCTAGAATAGGCAACCTCATACAAATGCTGCTCTTGCTTTCTTCACACAAAATCATTTACTGCTCAAATCAGTAAGCAGCTATGTCAGCTAACCCCCTAGTCATATATTAAAGTGTAACTTTGTTCCCAATTCTCTTCCGCTCATCGAGAACATTTGGGGATTTTTGTGAAACAAAAAAGATTATCATGTTGATCCACACTATCCTTATTTTGATATGCCAATACTCCTTTATCATAATTTGTATTAAATACTTCCAATAAACCTAGAGACATCAATAGTATTGTCACGTTATATTATATCGTTAAAAGCTATTGCTTCAGCTAATAAATCTGATGACATACTCCTGCTGCTACACCGGAGAGAGACTACGGATCTGTAGCTTTTGTGGGTGATGCTGTTAAGCTGTACCTCTAAACCAAGGGGTGGAGTATATGGTATGTCTATCTAACCCAGATATCCTATATATGAGTGGGAGTAACGCTATCCGATAAGTTTAATGCGTTTCTCCCAAGAGTCATTACGGAGGCCGGTCTTTAGCTTTCTAGGTAAAAGCAACAGGAAGGCTTCAAGTATGTAGCAAACGCGCTTATCGCTTCCTCGTATGTGTAGTATGAATGGAAGCGATAGCTTTACGAGGCTATTATAATATAGAAGCATAGGAATCTGGCCTGGAATCCTAGTGAATACCCTCTTTCTTACCAGAAAAGGCTGTAGGTGATGGTGTTTGCTTTTTGTTCATGCTTTACCATTAGAAACCTTTTCCTTCGACGCTAAATTGTTGATATATATCATCAAATTCTAGTTTGTGAAGATCAAATTTCTCGGTTTCTATCTGGACAAATTCTTCTGTTTTCTTCCTCAATCGACTAGGAGAACTCCATACTTTATTATGGCGTAAGAGGCATTAACTGGATATGAGATAAAAGGCGGTTTCCTGTTGATTAGTATTTGATATTTTGTGATTTCTTGGGATCTTTCCCTCTACAAGTTCATCCCGCTTCTTGCTGTCAACGGGGTTATATCTATTCACTCTATCTTTCTCATTGTTATGCTGATCTTGTGAGTTCATGTGGAACCTCCGCATTATCACAATTACCGTGTGAGGGAGGTGAAAAGAGCGCTGAAAAATATTTAATTTTTTAGGTGTGTTAGAAAAAGGCCTGAAGAAGCTGAATGTAGAGCATATACAAAAGCCTGTTGTATATGCTCTACCAGCCCCTGGCATCAATTGCCTTATCTTGTACATGCTTTTCATCAATTTTGATCTTAAGCGTTCTCTTCATCCTTATTCTCAAGGGCTCCCTCTTCGCCTTGATTCTCAAGCACTTCCTTCATCTCCTTTATCGAGTACCCCCTCTTCAACTCCCTCTTCCTCCCAAAAAATATCGCATTCTCTACTCTCCACCCATGTTTTATGAGCTCTTAAACCATCTCTCCTTCCCCAAACCTCTTCCTTTCGGAGTTTTACTTTTTATACTGAAAAATCGAGCATTTTCTGATTTTAAGTAGTAAATCATAAGATTTTTTCTTCTAATAATGTCCTGAATCTTCAAAACCTCCGCGTGCGTTGACTCAAATGCAACCAACTCGCCTGATCTTTGAAGAAGAAGCATTGACATTCGCTGGGCATCTTTCCTATATCTAACCCATGCAAATTTCCTCGTATTTCAACAGCTAAAAAAAGCTTCAGCACTCAAATACATTATCTACATGTGCTGTATAATGCATGGCCAAGAATACTTAACTTGTTATTTGCACAATTAACCCTCTATCTCACTGATGGGTAACTATTCTGTGTGTGCAATAACACAAGCTTCGTACATACCATGCTGAAGCTCTAGTTTAAAACACGCAGTTGGAAATGTCGCGCGCTACTTACAATGAGGTGTGGCCCTCGACATTGGTGAGGCACCTTGTCACTTGCTCTTCCTTCACCTCTCCTGGTAGCAGCGATGTTTTGCTCATTACAGGGGACCAATTAATTGTATATACATTAGTGCAGAGCTCAAGCTTAGCTCGTTCGATTAAGGGGGGAGGGAGTTTAGGGTCGTTGAAGGACCTCACACAGAGCGTCGATGCCGATAGCGTCGACTTGCAGCTAGTGTGTCGTTCCCCACTCTATGGCTCATCTATTGGAGCAGTTTCAATCTATGGAATATTCAGTTTCTCGACCTACGCTTTTGGGGATGAAAAGGCTGAAACTGTCTCTTTCCCCAAGACGGGACTCCTCATTGCACTTGAGGAAGGAAAGCTGGTTTCTTGCAGGTATGATGAGCTCCTCAATCATGTTGCTATGTCTTCAATCCACATTTTTCCACGGGTTTTCTCGGCGGATGGGAAGATTCCGTTTCGGATTGAAGATGATGAAGAATTTGCAGATGATGAGAATAGAAGAGGAAATCACTTCACTACTATCCCTATTGTTAGCAGAGGAAACTATCCAAACGCAGAATCAAAAGATCCTTATCTTCAGCAGAAACACGCGATTATTGCCTGTTGTTATCACTCCTCTTGCTTCGATATGAAGGCAGAGGAGCTGAGAATTCCGCATGCGGATGATGGAACTGCTGAAGCTGCTGTAGCTTCAGTTTCCTGCCTTGTAGCTTACTCTTGTCAAGAGTTTAGGGACTGTGTAGTTTTCATGTCTTTTTCTTCTCGGCGTACTCGCAGTTTAGCTTATGACCGTTTGCCAGTTTTGAGTTCAGCTAAAAGGAATGAAACTGGTCGTGAAAGTGTGTGTAATTTTGGTAATAATAGCTTGTATCAGCAAGAGAAGAGGGTGAAGCAACTAAAGGGATCTTCGCAGGACGGTGACATGGATATAGTAGCAAAATCTGAGGGTATGTCTAGTAACGGTATCTTTGATTTGGTGTGTTGGTTGTATTTTGTGTGAATACGGTGTTTTTGGGGTGTTTTCAGTCGATTTGTACTATTTGTGGGGTAGTTGGTTATGCTGAGTGAGTTGAGCCTGTGTATGATGCTATTTATGTGCCTTAATACGCTATCCATGGAAGCAGCTCTTGCTTGCATATTTAAGCTTTTGATGCTCGAACATTTCTTGCCTATTGGGAGAAACGATGGATAACACATAGAATCATCAAAATCAAACTGTTCTCCCAGTGAGCTGCTAGGCTTCGCTAAAGCTTTACAGATGAACCTCTGAAATGCCTTGTTTTTGCTCTATAATCTAGGTGAATTAATTAGAAGAAATCAAGTAGAGGAGAAGATTTCTCTATCAAATTATGATGATGAAAAATCTTCATCAAAGAAACGGAGGAGTATAGATGAAAGGCTCAGATTTGGGTGAGAGCAAACTACCCACTTTTTCCTTTGTATATGCTTTGAATAAATGGCTACTTGAAGAGCTTCTGGATTATATATACGTTTTTGTGTGGTGTTTATGTGGCGTTTTATGGTTTATGCGTGTGTGGTTTAAGTGTGTGTGCGTTATCCTGTGTGTTGTAAGTTTGTGTGCGTTATCCTGTGTGTTGTAAGTGTGTGATGTTTTCCTATATGTTGTGTGTGTATTTTCTCCTGTAAGCTACTTTAACATTACCTACTGCTCCTGCTTTCTTCGTACCCCATTATCAAGAAACGCTGAAAACTCGGCACATTTTGACGTTTTTCAAGCAGTTTCTTTGATGAAGATGGATATGTTGAGCTATATATCCATTTTTTTAATAAACAATTTGCCTTCTTCAGTTGGCATTCGATCATAGATGAAGCTATCAGTGCTGGAGACGCCTGGTACCTTTCGTTAGCTGATGATCTGAAGAAGGAGGAAGCCACTATTGTAAGCAGTTGTTTCTCATTAAAAAATGATGTTTTAATCTTGTTCTGCAGCCTTTTTTATTAAGAAGTGATTTTATTCTTAGCTTAAACCTGTATTGAAGATTATGTATGGAAAATGATGTATACAATACTTCTACTGTTTCTGCTGCCGTGTTTACTACTGTTTCTACTGTTCCTTTATTAGTCTTGTGACTCGTTTTAATATGTGCAAAGGAGTTAAATTAGCTTTTTCTGTGTTTATGTCTGTGAGTATAAAGAGAGGCTGAAGATAGCTTCTTCAAAGCTGAAATTTTGCATTATATTTATTGATGAGTTGCTTTTTTTTTAACTATAATTTTAACAGCATGCTCGAGCGTTTTGCTGTGATTTTCGTCTTTTTTCAGTGTGTATGTATTTGTTTGTGTGCTAGTGTGTGTTTAAAACGCTGTTTTTGAGTACATTATGCGTGTTTTCAGCGAGATTTTGTGTTTATTGACGGTATTATTGAGCCTATGCTAGCACTGATGATAGAGACTAAACCGGTAAGCTAATTGCCTGCATCTCTTCACAGAAAATATCTTTGGAGTTTTCTCTATTAAATGGATATACACACACACGTCAATGAGTATGGTGTAGAGTGGTGTGTGTGTTGATGTGTTCGTGTGTGTAGGTATGCTGATATCTTTGTGTGTGTTAGTGTGCTCTTGTCTCTGTGTGTATTGATGTGCTGTCGTCTTTGTGTATGTAGGTGTGCTGATATCCTTGTGTGTGTTAGTGTGCTGGCATCTTGATATGTTTTATTGGATTTTCATTAACTTGACGCCCTGATTAACTTGTGTGTGAGTTTGGTGCTCCCAACACGTTAGGGTGCCTGGAAGTTTCCTGTGTGCGCTGGAAGAAACCGACATACACAAGGGGCTAATACGCTTTTTCATATCGTTTCGCTTTCAGGCTAGTGTGAGCTATCTTCCAGCTTATTGGAACTACGGAGCAATCAATCTTGTATTACTATCTATCGACCATCCCTTCCAGGAGTTCCATATACTCTATAATGTGAGGATGTATTATCAATTTCTTAGCTAGCCTATTTTTTGGCAGAAGGTGGAGATATTGTTTTACAGGGAGAAGCTTTCTTCCAGAAGAAGCGAGATATTCTGTATGTGTTAATTGTGGTGTACGTTTCTGTGTGTGTGCGTGTTTTCAAGGAGTGTACATTCTGTGAATAAATGAATTTAAAAAAAAGATATTGAGTAGTTTCCTTTTCCTCTAGATTGATGTTTATATGTCCTCTCAATCCCCTCCTACAAGAGAGTTTGCCTTGTGTGTTGGTTGATTTCATCTGTTTGCTAGCGTGTGTGCGTGATTATCGGAGGATTTCCTAGAATTGTTAATATATTCTGCTAAGTCTAGGTCTTTTCGCAATGTCTTTGAATGTTTTTTAGTGGAGAAAGTGATACGCTATGAATTGGCTTGGCGGGAGTGGTGGGCGTGGTGTATAGGAGGTTTTGATGCTCGTGGTGCTGCTGTTGACAGTTAAGGTGGCAATTAAGGCATCTTGAAGTATTTTAAATGGAATTAGCTGCAGAATTCAATGCACTTTTAGCTTTTAAGGATAAATTAAGAGGATGTGGGTGTATGTGTGTATGGTAGGCATCTGTGCATGCTTGTGTCTGTGTGCATATGTGTGTGTATGCAATTGCCTGTGCATTTTCATGTATGTCGCTCATGTGTCTGTGCGTATACCCCATTTTCTCTTCTTTTGAGTTTTCATAAGTTTAAGAGTCTGATAAGCTGCTTTACAATCTGCTAACGAAGTTTCTTCGTTTTAAACACCGTTTCAGCCTTTACACTTGCTTCTTTCATTCACTTTATCTTCTAAGCTTACTCTGTTTTTTACTAGCTTTTGGCAACGAGACTGTGTGTTATGTGTGCAGATTGAGGATATCTTCCTTGATAGCTTCAAGCTACTTTCTCTTCCCAGTGTGAATGATTTCGGGACTGTAGTTTTATCTCCTGATACAGTTACTATCATTCAGCCTTATGGTTTTTCATTTACTCAAATAACCAATCAATTTGGCCTTTATCAGAAGGATATAAGCCTAACGAAGCGTATCACAATGTTAGTAATAAGTGTTTGTGTTGAGATGTAGGGGTAATTGAGTGTGTGTGTGTTGTGTACATGCATTCCTGGATATGTGTGTGTTAGATTTAAGCATCAATGGACGTGTGGTTTGCATGTATGAATCACTGGGTAAGTGTTGGATATATGCATCACTGTGTCTGTGTGCGTTTAACTTGCGTGCGTTGCGTTTAGGCATCACTGTGTGTGTGTCGCTGCAGGCTGGCAAACGCCTATGCTATCACTAACTTCAATATATCTTCAATAATAGCATATCTATATGCTGCGTCATATTTACGGTATAGAATGTAATCCTAAAGATTGCTCTTGGGTTTTGCATAGTTTTTTATCTTTAGACTTTCACACTCAAGTTGGATTTTGTATAGGCATCACACACACACAAAGTGCACACAACCCCCCAAAAAGAGCGCACACAAATGCACGCTCAAGCTCATAAAAGCATACATAAGCACATGAAGGCGCACACACAAACCCCAAAAACAGCGGGCCCAAATGCGCACACAAACACTCAGACAACCCCTTAAAATGCACCCAAATTCACGCACAAATACACACATATACACATTACCTTAAAAAGCCATCACTAATGCTTCTAATGTAACAAAAGTGTCTTCTTCCAGCTGATATACTAAAATATATGCAATCATTTACTTATCATGTGTTAGCTTTTCCAGTGTATATACAGTTCAACGGATTTCTTTTTGCAGCGACTACAGCTGGCTAAATCTACAGTTTGACGGCTCTGCAGTATCCTTTGGCTCTGCAGATCATCTTGTGGTATCTCAGCAAGAAACAGGAGGTATTTTCGTAGCCCATCTGGTAAGATAGACAAGTTTTCTTTGTCAATAAGCGCCTGTGTGTTTGTATGTGTTCTTTTATTTATGAGAGCCGTTGCTTGCTTTATGGGCATGATAAATGTATGTCGGTCTAGGTGAGTTTGTGTGCATGAGCATATATACTTGAAAAAAACGCGCGAACCGATTGACGTGCTCGCACAATAATCAACACTGGTGCTAACACACACGCCATCGCATACATCTCCCACCTCCAATCAACCTCGCCCCCACTCACCAACACGCGCATATTCCCACATCCTCACTCATCTACACTCAACAGCACACACATCCCTCCAAACTCCTGATCCCCCCCGGTCACCAGCATGCGCATCTTCCCACACCCCCACTCATCCCTACTCACCCTCCAACCCCCTACTCCCGTTCCATCTCACCCCCTTGCTCAGATTCGAAGTAACAAGAATATAACAGACATCTTGTGGGTTCCTATTGCGACCATCTCGTTACCTAGAAATGTCTCAATGCGAGCGAAAGCGTCAGCTAGCGCCTCAGAGGCTATCTCAGAGCATCAGCTACTCTGTACTAAGCATATTTCCTCCAGAGCAGCTTCTTTAATAGAGCAAGGAGGCTCATATGAGATGCGTACGGCGAATGAGGGATATGAAGCAGCATCTGCTGCTCTGGAAAGCCGTAATGAAGGCTCAGTCACTGTCAAAGAGCTGCAAGTCACGCACATTCCTGCCACACACATCGCTGCTCTATTCGGCCCTGTGCACAGGCGAGAAATGCAAGTTTCTCCTCAGAAACTGCAGAAATTGAGTGGAAAAAGTGAAGCTGCTTCTAGCTTATCGAGTGTATATACACTGGAAGAAAGCGCTGTAACGTTTCCTGTGGATACTGCTTCTTCAAGAGAAAGGCAGCAATTTTATGAAGTAAAATCTAAAGGAATTGATGCATCTTCAGGGTTGCCTGTTTCTAAAGAGATTGACGCATCTTTACAAACTCCACCATCTGAAGAGATTGATGCATCTTCACACTTTCCGCTCTCCCAAGATATTCCCACGTCTTCACTCCACTCCCCTTCTTCCCACTTTCAAGCTTCCACTGCTATAGAGGAGGAACGCGGCTATAGCGAGAAGGATCAGGCTGCTGGCTTGTACTTCAGCTCCTGCGTCGTAATAGATGGGAAGTCCTCTCCATGGCTGAGCTCATCATCTGATAAGAAAACGTCGAAGATGGGCAGTTACTTGGTTTTCTCAGGATCTGGTGAAGCTGGCTTGGGTGTGTGTGTGGTTCGGCAGGAATTTACTCCCGAAACAATCGCTTCCAGGCCACTCTGCACACAACCTCTTGATATTCATCACATTAAGCAGTATCGAGCTAGAAGAAGGGGGGCAGCAACTCAAAATTATAGTGAAATAAACCTGCCAGAGGCTAGCGTTTCTGAGAAGATGAAAAGCGATGGCATTGAAGACTCTATAGGCGCTATTAGTGCAGGAGTTTCCCTACACCGGGGGGTAGAGTCATTTGGGGGTGGATGGGGGAGTGGGAATGAAGGGGTTGGTGATGGCGGCCTTGAGGTTGGGAATGAGGGGGTTGGTGGTGGTGGCCTTGGGGGTAGTACTAGTAATAACACCTCCTCAATGTTATCACCCGTTGCCCCCTCTCATGGTGGTAGCTTCCCGGCGAACGACTGTGTAGCCTCTGATAAGACAGCTTTCTCCCCCACCCCCCCCACAATGGCTGCCTCCTCTAAAAATTCCTCTGAGCTCTTTCCATCTTCATCTAATCCTCTCGAGGATTCTTCGCTGATTCCTATTGAAATCATGCCTTCTGGTGCTACAAAGCCTATGATTCTTCCCTCTTCAATGGATAACGTTTTGCTTTATGAGGAGTTCGTGGGGATGATGATGAAGAGGGGAATCTCGGAGTATATTCTGCCAAGTTTTAGGAAAATGAAGGAATCTGGGGGGGTTTCAGTGAAGTTTGATGAATCAGTGATTTCATATGAAAAAGCAGGGGAAGAGAGTGAGAAAGGTGTGAGATCCACAGAGGAGTTGAAATCGCGAGATAAGGGGGTTTCATCGGCATCTGGAGTGATGGTATGATGTGTGTATGCGTGGGGGGAGGTGAGGTGGTGAGGTGGGGTGTGTGGCGGGGATATTTGTGGTTGTTGGGGTTGGGGTAATATATGGCGAGGATGTCTGGGAGCATGTCGTTAGGGGGAGTCTATTGATTTGCGTGTGTTTTTCATCAGCGGTAGGGAATCGGTGTGTGTAGTTCTATCGGGGGTATAGTATCCGCATGTGTGTTTCTACTGGACTAGGCTATTCGTGTGTGTCTTTCTGCCGGCTAGACCAACAGCGTGTGTGCCTTTTTGCATATTCTGATTGCAATAATAGGCTATGATACGAAGTGGACTCTGGTGGTTTTAGCTGGGCGCTTCATGCAAGAAGCAGCTTCTATTTGTCAGAAAGGCAGCAGTTTATGAGGCGAATTCTTTGTGTGCGTGGAGATATGTGGCTATGTGTGTACTGGATGGAGTGTGCGTGAGAGGATGGGCTTTAATATTTTAGGAATTCGAGAGTATCCGTGTGTGCTTACGCTGTATGAGAAGAGTACCTCTTTTGCAAATATGCTAGAGTTTGGATTAGAAGCTTATGCCTTGGCTTTGGATTCGCAGCCACGCTATTAGTAGCGTATGCATTTTGTGCCTATCTCTCAGTCTGTGGTGTGTTTACGCGCATTTTACGCATAAATTGGATAGACAGTGTCTGTCTATCTCTTCTTTTAGTGTCTTTGTGCATCCATGTTGCGCACACATTCGATACAAGTGTATCTATCCCTTCTGCGAGTATACGTGTGTGTGCGCACGCATCTATCACATATGCTGGGATCCAAAAACTGCTTCCGAACGAACTCTTCTCGTTCACCTTGACATTCCCACATAATTATGTAGTATGGACGTATCCCATCGCTCTACTGTTTCTGTACCAAACTCTTTCTCTGTGTGTGCGTGTTTTTTTTCTTTGCTCAGCCCAACACCATCATCACAAACAGACTAACACTCATTGACTATATTCCTTCAATGACTTGCCTGAGAGATCTTGTGGAGATGCCTAGTATTCAACCTAGAGCTGAAGAAGGCTCTGATGGTGGAGGTAGTGTGTGTAGCTACGCTCGTGAGCCTCAAGTTAGCGCTTCATTGAGCCTAAGCAATCGCTGCTTTTTGGGAGTATCTGGCAGAGGCAAGTTCTCTAGGCTTCACATATTTCAACGATCTGTTCCTTCTCATTCGAGAGTTGACTTTACTTTGCCAGACGCTCGGTTTCTATGGTCTATCGATTCACCAGATCCTAATAAAATGAAGAAAAGGCTGCAAAATTGGAGGAAAAATACAGTTTCTTTGAAGAAGAAGAAGAAGAAGGAGAAAGGTGAGAAGGAGTTGATAGAGAAAATAAGCGTTGATGTCTTGATTTTTTTTTTGAACTCGGTTTTGCGGTTGGTGTGTGGGGGGGTGTGCAGGGTGAGTAGGCTACCTCAATTGAACCCTATCAAACTATGAAGTAATATATTTCCCCTACCTCAACCCCCTGTACTCTCATCCAAGCAGGCTTAACCCTTTAAAAAACCCCCTCATCCCACCTCAACCTCTTCAACCCCCCTCAACTTCTCTTAACCCCTCCTAAACATATAGCACTAGGTTCTTCTTGATCTCCTGATGTTGAGATTCTTTGCTTCACTTAATCATTGTTTTAGTTCTCGTGAATAGCATGGGCGTCTTGCTCAGCCAACATACTATCCTTAGAAGTACTTGTGAAGAGCTGCTTGTGCATGTGTGCTGCTTTGAAGGAGCTACATGTTGAATACACTACATAGTCTCGAATCGTACATTCCATGAAAGTAACATGGTATCCTACATACTTCGTGCATACTCACACACATGGAGGTGCAACTTACCCACCTAAACCAACACATATACCCACAGGGACTCCAGAACGTACCCATACACACTCACCCGGACACATCGTATACACACTGAAGCACCCGTGCACATGTCCAGCCGCACATAAGTCTGCTCTTATGCACACACTCTCACGCCCATACATCCCGGACACACCCACAGGTACACTCCCACCCGCACAACTGCACGTGATCCAGCACTGCCACCGACATCCACACACACACACACACACACATCCTGCAACGCTCCCAGTCACCCCCACACGCACACACTCACAAACTTCTAACCCACAGCTTTTCTGCCTCACAACCACCACTCCTTCCTTCTCATCTTCATCTCAGCTCTCAAATTTCTTTTTTTAGGCATTAAAATTTCCTCCAAAAATCCTGAAATTACGTCTTTTTCGTCTTTTCAACAAGATGAGATAACTTCGCTGCTTTTAGAGCATCATATGCCTCCTCAAATTCCTCCACCTCAACGCTACATGTTAGCTTCCTCCGACTTAAGGATGGGCATAGGTAGGAGCTACCTAGGTGAACTGCAGGATGGAGAGGTAGGCATTGAGATATACACTGGAGAAGCGAAAAAGACGGAAAAAGGGATAGTTTTGGATACTTCTACTGTAGGATTTGGGAGTTTAGGCTGTGGAATGGTTCTGGTGCAGGTAACTCCCGATGAGATTCGCTTTATATCTGGCTTTAATCGCGAAGTTTCAATTGGAGAGCCTATAGACATCACTCTTAGCGATGATGGTAGCCTCGAAGAAGAAGAAGAGGGAGATTGGAAGAAGGAAAACATCGTTTTATCGACTTTTTCAAGGATGAAGAAGCAGGAGAAACCATCTTTAGCCCAGTCCAGCATAAAATCTGCCGTAAAAGCTTGCATTTGTGAGCCTTTCATTGGAGTGTTGATGGACGACTTTTCATTCTGCCTATGGGAAGTTAATATGCGAGCTTTATTCGCTGTGTGTGCACGTCTGATGCTATCAGAAAGGTATGATGGGCAGGATGGGTCTTCTGGTATTGCCGATAGCAGCGAGTTTGAAGACGAGAGTTTAAGAGGTGTCAATGGTGAAGGTAATGTAGACAATGAAACTGATGACGAAGTTGTTGAAGATGAAGATGATCATACGGTGGGTGATAATAATAGTATCGACGTCTTGACTGGTAAACCAGCAAAAACCAGTGATGAAAGCAACTCTATCGATAGTCTCTACTATACCACTACTAACATTTCCACGACTATTCCCAATCTACCCCCCCCTAATGATACGTATACTTTGAGTCACAGCCAGGGTAGTGAGTTATTGGATAGCAGCCTCCCTCTACAAGGTGCTAATGGTGGAGCAAACGCTTATGCCGAAGCGGATGAAGTGCTTGGTGAAGATAGTGGCAAACTTGGAGATTTAGCTTCTTTTGCCAATTTTGGCAGCAAAAAGCTCGAAGAAACCGATGCGAAGAAGATGCCTGAAATGCCTCTAGTAAGCCGAGTGTACATACATGGAGGAAATGTCGTACTGAAGCCTCAATTTGAGGAAGAAAGGCTAGAAGATCTGCATTCTTATTCTTCTTCATCAAATTATCAAACGTTGAAGAGGCCTTTGGCTGCTCGCCATCCTCTCAATCCATTCAATGTGGAGATTCAAAACTTTTCCTTTTATCAGCCTAGAAGTCATAGGTATCTTCAGTATATGATCAGCGATGTTTTACCCTTGTTTAGAGGTGTTGAAAGTAATGCGAAAGAAGCGACTGATTATAGGCGAGGTGGTGGGAGTGGGAGTTCTGAACGGGAAGGGGGATCTCGAGGTGATGATGTGGGAGCTTATCCCAAGAATAAGTCTGGAGGTGGTGGGAGGGCTCCCCCGTCTAAAGATCTTCGAGGAGGCGAAGCTCTTTTTTTCTCCAAAATGGGGGGTTTCTTAGAGACCTTACCTCTACCCCTTTGCTGTTTTATCACTAGGAAAGATCAGAGGCTTTATCTGATCAATCTCTACACATTCAGCGCTGTATTCGCCATTGATCTTCTAGCCTACGTTCCACCCATCATAGAGTCTGTTCACACTTCAATGGCATGTCTGGGAGGTTTAAGCATATGTGAAGGCGTGAAGAAAGGAAGCGATTCCTCCCCAGACACCACCAAAAAATCCGAACCTGCACTCCCGCCCACTCCCACACAGCCAAACACACCCACAGATTCCCCACCGAGGAACCAGAGGGAGGATTGGTTGAGAGAGCCAGTGGTTGGCATTATCGCTCGAAGTAAAACTTCAAGCCAGCAGCTGCTTGAGGCTGTTAAGAGGCATCAGCCTGGTGTGTGTGGCCTGGAGGAGTTGCTAGTCTTTGCTACAGAGAAAGAACTCTTGCAGGAGTTGGTTTCGAGTGATAGAGAGCTTCGCGCGCCGCTTTTTCCTCCGCGCACACACACTGCAGCCATGGAAGTTAATGCTTTCCGCTCAGTTACTAATGTATCTTCACGGCCTTCAGATGAAACAATCGACTCTTATTTCGGCATTAGGAAGTCCTTGGGGAAGAGAGTTTCTTGGAGAGGTGGGTGTGTGTTAGTACATTGCTGTGTGTATCTTTTTTGATTTTTTGGGTGAAGGAAGTCAGTTTGTGCACGTGATAGGAGGTTCGTTGTTGGGGCTCAATTTTCGCTTTCCAGTTTTCACGCTTGTTGTGTGTGTGCGCTCTTTTCAAGCTTTCAGGCTCAAGTAAGTGTACGTGTGTAGATTAGTGGTAGGGGGCTTCTCCTTTAGAAGATGCTACCATATCTCAGTGATGTTTTCAGAGCCTTCTCTCTTTTCCTTCTTCCTTGTTGTGTTGAGTTGTGTGTGTGACTCATATTTTTCTGCGTTACGTGGTATTTCCGTAGATTTTGTAGGTTTTTTTCGTTTATTGTAACGTAGACTGGGAAATTATGCTCTGAAGATGATGTTTTTCCTTATCAGCTATATAAGGTGTTTTTAATCTTCAGGGTCTTATGGTGTAGTATTTAAGGAATAAGCTCGCTGATTCTTAACTTTAACTGTCTCTGCGAGTTTTTGAGCTGCTTTTTCCTATAATCCCCTGTTTTTTTATGCTTCTGTGGAGCCCTAGAATCTCAAATTCACTCTGTTTTCCTCTTCCTCTGTTTTTGTCTAATTGGAAGTCTAACTGCCTGCTTTTTTGATGAATAGATCCTTAAAAGATCTTTGAATGTATTCCTTCTCTTCAAGAAGCTGCTTTTGTGAAGCATATTTTTCATCTTTTCTCTCTTTAAAGTATATTTGCTCGACGTATGTGTATTCAGTTGGCATTTTATATCTTCACCTTCTCCCTTTTTTTTGTGATAGGGTCGTCAGCTTCTTGCTTCCCAGTGTTTTCTTTTGTCTTTACTCTTGGTCGAACTGCCTTTCTATACGCTTGGGGGGGCTTTCTCTATGCTTCTTCTCCGTCTTCACAATACTTTTTTTCTGTAGGAAGGTGTAAGCTGCTCGTCCTTAAAACTTCAGTTTTTTGCTTTGCTTTATACGTAATTACTCTCAGATGATGCTCGAAGCTCCTACCTGAATCGTGAAGAACAAGAAGATTTGTTTGCAGAGACTACCTCCAACGGCGACCCCCCCCCCAACACCATCAATCCACCCTCCACCTCCGACTTTTTTGATAGCTGTCTACCGCCAGCTACGCTCCCCCATCCAAAAGCAGACCTGAACGAGCAGAAGCAAGCCAACTACTGCGAAGTTGATGACTTCAAAGTGATGAGAAATTTTGCGCACACACAAGAGACCACAAAATCCCCCCCGTTTGGCCTACTTTCTCCAGATAAAGTATCCACACACACCACTCACTACTCTAGCCTCTCTCACTACGCTAGTCGACCCCCCTGGTGGGGTCTTCATGAAGCCTTTTTGGCGTGTTATCGTCGTCCCTCATCTTCATCCGGAAGATTAGCGTTACCAGAGATTTTATCGGCGGAGTTTGTAGATGTAGATGAAGATGATAATGGCCCTACACTTATCGTCATGATGACAGGCCGTCCAATTCTAGTTTATCGCTCCTTCCTCTTGCAGAATTTCTCGTACATAGAAGAAGCTTTGGAAGAGGCTAAGCCTAATGTGGGGTCTACTATTGATGTTTTTCCGACAAAATGGGAATGTGAGGACGAAGATTTGGAGGTTTTTGGAAACGAAAGAAGAGGAGGGTTGGAGAGAAGGAGAGGTAAGTAGAGGGTCGGTGTTGTGAGGGATGATATGTAGGTGGAAAGGGTGGTTTTTGTGGAGGGGGTTTTTAGGAGACTAGTGGGTATGGGGGTGCATAGGCAGTTGAGGTGGGTCGGTAGGTGGGCGTGGGGATTGATTGGTAAATGAGCTAGTGTGTCGTCGTGTGGGTAGGTGGATGGGTAGATAGCTGTACTGTTCGTTTCTTTCCGGGTGTGTGTGCCTTTGAGCGATTTTCTTTCCTGATACTTTTGCCCCCCGTATATCAGTCTCCACGTGTATTCCACACCTGTACAAACATACGCGCAATTTTTTGCTCGCGCGTGAACGTTGATGTTGATAGCTGGGAGATGGTGTTCGCTAACACACTGAAGCTTCACAGCAGCCAGGAATGCACCATCGATAAACCCCTGACTTTAAGCCAATAAAAGGCACTTTATGGTTTTAGCGTTATACCTTCGTACTGAGCGTAGCACTTCTGTTTACCACCTGTTGGATGATGAACTCATAGAGACGAAATCAAGAGTGCACGGCAAGCTTGAGCACACCCATAAATACATACACGAACACACACGAGCACAGCAAAGCACCATAAAACACACATAGACACACGAAAAACACATGCACACACAAACACCCATGCGCGCACACACCCTCCCACATCGATACACCCATACACTAAAAATCCACACAGACCCATACACTTGCCCGCACACCCACACATACTTCAACCTACACCCACCCACGCACACATACCATAAAACACGCACACTAGGAGACATACACCAGCTGCTCACAGAACTCCCAAATTTTCCGTTTATCTCAGGCTACGGCAACAGCCTCGCAAAACATACACTCCCCCACGGCAAAACCGCTACAACTTTCAATATCTTCAGTGAAAGCCATCCGTATTTTCCCTTTCGTTTTAAGCTAGTTCCTCACGACTGCTTGCAAGCTCTTCCTGTGAAGAAGCAGCAGGCTTCTAACTTCTTTGAAGGCAAGGAATCTTCAAGAGAAGGAGGTGGTTTCATGCCACTTCATGGAGAAATTGAGGTTTCTGCTGGCTTTTTCCCAGCAAATCGCGAGGAAACTCAGCCTCAAGATTTAGAGCCTGAAGACTCTCGTGTATGTGCAACTAAGGAGCTCCATTCACTGGCAATTTCTCCACACTCCTTCTTCTCTGGTGGAAGTGTTACTGCATTCCGCAACATTGGGGGAAACCAAGGTGTGTGCGTCATACCCCCTCTCATTCAGTGTGATAACACACGGGAAGACGAGAGCCGATTGTATTGGGGAGGAAGCAGTGGTGCTAATGAATCGTCTTATCCATATGAGTTACATGTTCCTCAGATACTGTGGATATGCAGCAAAAGGAATGAAGTCTTTATCCATCCTCAGTCAAGAAGTGATGCCGTGTGTGTGGCTCCTTTTCATGTTTCATGGGAGCGATATGGGTAAGCTTCTGTGTGTGTCTGTGTGCGAAGATTTTTAAGTTGTAACTAGCTGAAGTAGTAAGGAGCTCTGTGTGCTAAGAAGCATGGGAATTATATGGGGATAGACAAAATCAATATTACTTTGGGTGGGTTCATGAGGATACCTCAAGCATACACACAAGCATATGGGGCTGCAGAGTACCACCACTATATATATGATTTATCTCCTTGGGCTGATGTGAACACGCATAAACCCCCAATAATGCTATGCTATATATGGTATTCCTCCTTGGGCTGATGAGATCACGCAGACACACACACTCCAACACTTTCTATAGTATTTATGGTACATCTCCTTCATCCATGCTATCACTGATAAGCACAAACTTAATCCCACTTTGCAGTTTATGCTACATCCCCTTCACCCGTAATATCGCATACTCAGGCACACATTTCTTGAAGCATTAGATGAACACACACAGCTACAAGGGCACCAATTGCATACATTAAACGTGATGGCCAAACTCATCCTTGCTTTTGCTTTTTTTATGGTGTTAAGCAGCTCATGCGTGTGTGTGTGCGTGTGAATATAACCTCGCCTTATAAATCGAGTAATTATTTGTTCCGCTCAGCATATACTATAACAGCAAAATTACTAGCTAGTAACGAAAATGAAGACCTAGTATTTATAATAGTGTGTGTGAATGCTTTGATAGCAGTGTGTTTTTGCAGCTAAATCGCTGCACACGTACTTCCTTGACACACTCAAAATCCTTTCTTCTGCTTCTTCAGGTTTTTCACTCTTTCCTCTCATTTCGAGCTCAGCCTTTCGAAACTTAGCTTTGCTTCCCGCGACTCACCCAATGACAGCGAAGAAATTCCTTATTCTGCTGAAGATGATGCCCCTAATTATAGGCTAAATGATGATATTCACGCTCCTTTGCTGCTTCGTGATTGTGAGGTTGACTTGTGTGCGAGAATTCCAGTGAAGAATTTTGCTTTGAGGTTTTCAGCAAACAAACTGGCTGTATCAGCAGAACCTTATAGATTTGGCTCTTTTCCTCAAACGTCTTCAAAGCCTCGGGAGGGTGTGGTTGATTCTTCTTCATTTGATGATTGCTGGGGGCATTTAGTGGCGGTAGTTGCTACTTACTATCTGAGTGAGAAGGAGCATCTAGTGAGTTGTTTGGAAGCGAGGAATGAAGAGCAAATCAAACAGGTGGGGTGGGGGGGATGTGTGTGTAGAGTTTGAGAGGGAGGG
>JADHZB010000105.1:0-28748 GCA_015657535.1 Nephromyces sp. MM_2019 | reverse complement strand
CTGACAGAGCGTGTGTGCAGAGCTAATTGTGTGCGTATAGCTAACAGAGTGTATGTACAGAGCTGACTGAGTGTGTGTGCGTATAGCTGACAGAGTGTGTGTGCAGAGCTGAGCGTGTGTGTGAGCTGCGTGCTTATAGCTGAAGATATCGGAAAAGCATCCAAAAACTTAATAGTTATAGTTGAGTATATATACTGCTATCGAATGTTCCTCAGCCTAGTGTCTGATAGAGTAAATAAGCTTTTATTTCCGCTTGCTTTTCATTGAGGCTCTATATTAGCTGGTAAGACTAGCTAGTTAATGCAATATACTATGAGTGAGTACGTCATGTCCTATACCTTTGCCACTCTACTCGTGTGTGGTGAAGAGATATAAATACAGCAACCAGCAATAACGCGTGTGCGTCATGCAGCAATGCAGTAACCACGTGTGCGCACCATGAATCAATACGGCAAGCAACATGTGTGCGTTCAATTAATACGGTAATTAGCAGCAACGAACCCTCTAATTCCAAAACGAAAATGAAACTTCTTCCTCACACCCAGCAAAACTCGCACTCAATTGCAGCCTCAAACCTTTTGAAGATTACTAATCTTCAAAAAAACCCTCACACATCAACCTCTTCAAACATCAAAGAATTTCTACCCGTGTGTGCGTTCCATCCCGCAGATTTCCAGCTGCGTTCAACATAACAAACTCGACATCAGAGATTCTCTTCTTTTTATCGAAATTGAGCTTCACAACATGAGAAAATGGTAGAATGTGGAGGTTTTCCCTGCCTACAGGATTATCGTCGAAGAGATAACCCCGAATATGATTCCATCTCTCACCCTTGAAGATATTATACTGATATTGCGACACTCCAAAACCATCACCAGAGTTATAGTCATTATTGTAAGGATAGCCAATTTCCTGTATATATGAGACGAGGATTGAATGAAAATCTGTCTCTTCTGAAGAAAGTGAGTGTCTAGCTTAGTAATGGATGAAAAGCAGTCATTATGTGGAGAAGACGTTAAAAAACTGAGAAAAGAAGCTTCAAAGCGTGAAGAGATGGAATACTTTGAGGGGAAAATATCTGATGAAGAGGGAAAAAATGGCGAAATCCTAAAGCCAATTAAACGAGAGTTGAGAAAGCCAAAATTGGGTATGTTTTTCGATAAAATAGATGGATATTCCTATCAGGTGAAAGTTAGACTACGGTCAGCGCTAAATATATCCACAGAAGGAGTATGAGTTTCTTGGAGGTGTGAGTGCGTAAGCTACTGGAGGTGCGTGAGTGTGAGCTACTGGAGGTGTGCAAGCTGTGTGTCCAAACTAATGAAGGTGCGTGTGTGAGCTACTGGAAGTGCGTATCCAGGTTACCGATGTCGTTTGTGTGCTTCCAAGCTCCAAGAGGATCAATGTGGAGAAAAATTTACGGTGGAAATTGGGCAAGATATTGCAAAACAGAGTGTGCTTCTCTCTTTTTTGGATGAAGAGATGAAAAGTTAAAAGAAGCAGCTCGTCAAGTAATGCTGAAGACGAAAGAATAAAAAGAAAAGAAGAAAGAAAAAGAAAAAAACCAGGAAAAACAACACACCCAAGTCCTAAAAAACACACATAAGACCTTCAAAAGCATCTAAATATGTGCGCGCTGGAAATCAACCCAACAGTACTAAGAATAGAAAGGCAGATCCAATATAAAATTACTCTCCCGGTTATAAGCACCTGAGCAGCTGAAATGAATATCCTCGTTAGTTTGTGTAAAACCTTCCTCTTTCCGACTCTAATAGGCCCATCCCTGCCTCTGTAGGTGTAATTTGGTGTTATTATATCTCCAACATCTTCAATCTTCTTAAAGTAGGGGAGAACATCTGCATTTTCACACACAAACACACACAAATTATAAGAAGTAAATGAAGAAATATTCTTATAAGTAAAGGAGGATATCTGCATCTTGACATACACCCATATATATTAGTGGAAAAGAATGAAGAGCAACAGACTTTTGGGATGCAGTGTACGTTACAAGCTGCTAGAGATGACAGCCTTTGTAAGGTAAAAAAATAATTTAAGATTGGAAAGCACTAGGCAACTCATAATTTTCCGCTAGAAATTCTAAGGGAAAGTCTCGCAAGCAATGTAAAATATAGATAAATCATACAGCACACCTACATACATGACGCTCAAAGTTTAGTCAATCCTAGAACAAGAAAATCCTATGCCTGATGAAGGAATTGCCGGAAGAAGGCATTGAAAAATACGCGAATGAATAGCACGCTTAGAAACATAACTGAGAAGTTAAGGATATACACACACTCTGCTAAACTTGTTCGCAAACACAGGCACACACAAAACTTTTAGGGCGTAAAAACTAGGTAAGCTCAGACAAACCCAACTAAAAACATGTGTGTAGCGAAGCTTAAAAATTAAATCAAAATAAATTGAGCAATTAAAGCTTCAAATCAGTTTAAAACTCTATGACAGATATTTCAGAGTATATAAGGGAAATAGAGTAGCAGTTGAGAGCCTTGACTAACACAAACAGACTAGTCGAGAAGTATTCGCTCACAAACTCGTAATGAAAGAGTGTTCAGGATAAATTTTACACACACAGAAGAAATTCCGCTAGGTAAAAATTATTGGGAATAAGCTGGTATGCAAATTCAGAGTAGCTAGAGTCACGGCAATAAAATTTAAACACACACATGCATATATATACTTCGTAGCTAGGTATAATCTTCAAGCATAAAAGTTCATTGTGCAGCATTTATTCCTCTTCTTCTTCTCCTTCTTCTTCTCTTCTCATTCTTTGCCTGCCTCTTCTTACTCTTCTTAATTTTCTTACTCTTCTTCTTCTTCTTCCCAAACCCCCAAGAAAGACTCAAAAAAAATTTCTCTTTACAAAGTATTAGAACTGGTATATGTAGCTTTTCATTCATGTCTTACTGAGAAAAGTACTGCTATAAAAAAAGGAGAAAAGCGACGATAATAACTAGAATTACCACAAGGAATGAGGAAAAGAACAGTAAAAATATACAAACGCAAAAATTCCAATTCTTGCCTGAACGATTGAAAAAAAGGAGCCATTTTTCCCGATTTAATGAGCAAAAGAAGCAAAACTTGTACAAAATGGCGGGTAAATTAAGCTTTTTCAAAGGAGGAAAAACAGTTTAAAATAAACATGGTTAGTAGGAGGAAATCCAGGGAATTCCACTTACATAATATAGATGATTTATTCAACAACACATTTAAGCACTTGCTAGCTGAAGAAAAATACATTGAGTCGAGCACAAAAAAGCTAGATAACCGCCAAAAACCACAAAAATATCCAAGCTTAAAAAAAGAAAAAAGCACCTACCTTCATAAGACCAGCCTTCTGCACCAGCAGCCTCCCATGAATCATAGTCATGCTTGTTTCCTCGAACATAGAGCATGTAGTTAAGGACTCCTGAGCCTCCAATTATTCTTCCTCTAGGCCAAAAGTTAACTCCATCATTCAAACCCTAACAGATAGGTTTTGAAGATGTTAAATCTACGGTGGACATCAGATGAACTAGCCAAAAAATGAAGCAAAAACTCCCTGTGCCGGCTCCTTCTTAAAGTAAAACCGCAAAAAATATACATGCAACACACAGACGAAGATAAGACTCAGAAAGAAGGTGCAAATAAAACTCAAGAAGACAAAAATCCTCAAAAACCAAACCCTAGCTGAAGACTAAGCCTGCTCTTTTTCTTACCTTGCCAGTACCTTCCAATGTACTAGCAGAAAACTTCCAGTCATAGTTGGTTCGCTGATTTAGCGGAACCAAATAAGGGATCATCTGAATCGATAACGTACTGAAATTAGGATAGCCACCTAACAATAAACGAAAGCAACAAAATGCTTGATTAAAATGTTTTATATGCAAAAGAAGGAGACGTGTGCGTGTTTTAGAAGTTTTTGTGTGTTTGTGTGCACTGAAATTAGTGTGTTGGAAATTTTTTGATGATGAAATAATATCAAAACGGTTTAACGACATTCTGAAGAGGGGGAATCAAAAAGATTTTCTTAGCATAATAAACACCCCAACATAGCATTCACACCACACATAGAAGAGAAAGCATAGAAAAGTGTATACGCGGCTTTTTTCTAAATGAAAAAAATTGAAACACACACACTAGGTGTTCGTCTGATTTCTGGTTCAAGACGTATCGCTATGATAATTCCGGCAAATTTGTGAAATAGAAGAAGGCTTACTGCCAAAAAAAATTGAAATAAGTACGTAGAGCTTCATTTTCAAGCCTTTTTTTCTATTATCTACTACTCAGTAATCATTCAACTTCATTGCATTCAATTTCATTCTCAAAGCAAACACAAAAAAAGGAGAATCCTAAAACAAGAGTAGCTACTTTAAGAAAATTAACTAAAAATTTATATTCTGTGCTTGCCAGGAGGGATTCTATAAATTCTTCCACGTTTGCTTTTTCATGATTCATTTCACTGGCTGTAAAACTAAATCAAGTAGAACTTTGAGCAACTTTGAAATTTCTGCAAAAAAAAAACACATCAAAGGCTATATATTCAAAATTGAATAGCAAGATAAAATGTAAAGTTACACATAAGACACCCTCTAAAGTAAGCGAAGGTTTACAACAAAATCTCGCTTCTTCAGTTCTAACGGCCTGCTTAAGTTTTTTAGAATCAAGGGGGAAGAAAGTAGTATTAACACACGCTCCATAAACCGCATGACTTAGGAGTTTTCAGTACAAGCGTTACCACTAAGTTTATATAGGCAAGAAATACACATACAATGGTAGAGACATAGTACCGAACACCAACAGAAATCAACGAAGTGCAACAAAAAAATTCTCATGAAAGAAGTAAGATCAAACTGAAAAAAATGCGTATCATAACTGCTATATACACTATTTTTCAAGGATGGAAACCGCATTTTTATCAGAAAAAAAGCTATATATTCTTGAGTAGCAGGAAAAAATTGGCATTAATTTAAGCCAGTGAAGAAACATGCAAAAAATCTTCAAACTGTGCTAAAGTATTGCATCATCATTCAGCAGGTATAAAGAAAATATCTTATATTGACAGTATTGTCAAGGGAATAAAAAATATAGTTAAGCTGAAGTCGAACGAAAAGCAGAGTACGTGCTCCTCAGGATATCGAAACAAGCAATTTTTAATTCACTTATATCATAATGACTCTCTCAAGCCTCAACGTTTGAAAAGTCTTGCTCGTTTTTCCATTTGCTTCAGAGACTAACCTGATTCTAGCAGTAATACCTTCGCATTGTTCCCTAATCGGCTAAGTCTTGAAGCAGCCACAGCGCCTCCAGGGCCGGATCCAACAACAACAAAATCATACTCTTCAAGCAACTCCTTCTCGGAGTTCAAATAAACGAAAGATTGCAAGCAATTAAGCCCGCAGAGTGGAGTTTTGAGAAAAGAGAGCAGAGGGGTCCTAAGTAACCAGCATGTACTGTAGCACACTGGCGATGGTAACACTGACCTACTAGGTGAGAAGGCTTTTAAGAGGGTGCAAGTACCAATAAGCAGGATAGCAACCTTAAACATAATCCATCGATCGAAAAGTATCCTCAAAAAGGGGAACCTGGAGGGATCCACCCATTTCCCAGAAGGAGATAAGCCATTTTTCTCTGGTATGGGATGTCTCTTTGGGATTTTACGGACAGCTGGAAGCACGCGGGGATATCTTTTCGGAGTGCTTGCGCGCTTAGCACTATCTTTCGGTGGTGTATCCGCAGTTGATTCATCATAATCGCTTGAGAGGGTATCATTCTCTGTCGGGAAAAATCGATTATAATGTGTACAAGGGGAAGAGCAGGTGGAGTCATACGTAAACTCTATGAAGCAGGCAAGATCAGCAATAATTTATCTTGCGAAGTAACGGACGTAGGTGTATAAATGCTTTCTATGAAGCTTTTAAAGCATAAAATCTAGGGGTATACCAGAAATTTTAGGTGTCTCAGCACAACTAGAAGTATCCGGAAAGCCTTCACAACTTTTGTGGTCCATAGAGTCCTAGGGAGAAACTTCGGTGGATACAGCTTGGATAAGATTTTGGTGGGGGGATAGTCAGGAAGGCTCAGTCAGTACAGCATCCAACTTTCTAGATGTGGAAGAGAGGGTAAGAAAAGAAGACAAGAATACAATCAAAGCCAATATTACAGCTTTCCCGTGAAACATGAAAATTTTCCAGAAAAATCAGAGTGGTTTTTATACAGCTACTGGGTGGTGGATTACGCCGCCGAAGCGCTAATTGGGGAGCATGTAGGAGGCAGCTTGTTTTCCATGTGGGAAAGATGTTTTTAGAAATACAGCGAATGTTAAGGGCTAATCTAGCTAAGAATGCATCAGATTGATTTTCCACAATTTTTAAAAAGAGAATATGCGCACAACAGGCAAGACAATAGTGGACAAATCAGTGTTGGTGTTTACATGGGTTTGCTCGTACTGCTTTCTTTTTATGCTAAAAGCTAGAAGATTTGAATCAAGTAAAAATAAATGGAACCACAGCACGAAAGCTCGGAGCGTAGTCATAAATGGCAGCTGTGGAGTTTGTGAGTATCGCAACTTGAAAGGCAGCGAAAGATCTATTTTACAGATAACTTAAGGATAGAGTATCAAAAGACAACAGCATAAGATTAAGCTAAAAGTTTTTTCGGGACAAAGAAACGCATATAAATTATTCTTTCGCGAGAGCCACATAAAATAATATTATTAAGGGGGTAAGAACAACAAATAATAGATGAAAATGTGCCTAAACAATGAAAAATGAGGTGGGAGCATACGCTATCCCTCCCGAAAAACCGAGGGCAGCTCACAGGGAACATCACTATATCTGTATTGAGCAATACATCGTGCAGTTCACAAAAGCAGTCCTGGTTTTCGGGACTCTTGGGTAAAAAAACACTCTTTAGGCCGGCATTTCTTCTTCGTCCTTTGTGCTTCAAGCCTTTTTAGTCAACTGCTATTTTCATAAGATTAGAATTTTGTTAACCAGTCGCTCTCCTGTGGTTGCTCATTACTTAACAAGCACTACATTTCTATAACTAGGGTTGCAGTCTTTAAATGCCATATCAAACAGGTATCTTGTCAATACCGGCACATAAAGGTGTGTTCGTGGACAAGAGAATACTCAAAGACAGAAGTTTAAGCTTTTGTCCTTAAAAGGAACACAATGTGAAGAGCATACGATAGCTTTTCACATTGCTTATAGATTGAGTAACAAGCCCTTCAAGCTGTGAGGAGTGCTATTTCAGCAGAAAGTTCAACGCATAGCATTTTTTATCTCCAGAGCAACACTTAATGACCTTGAAATAGGTAGTTTAAAAAAAACGTAAATTTTTTCGGCACCATTAATGAAATCACTTAATATTGCAAAAAGGTTTAGCAATATAAGAGGTAAAATATTCCATAGGTATTTAGACCTAGAATAATAGCAGACTTGTCCACTTAGGAGCTACTCTTCTTTTCTAAGGTAACGAATGTTAACATGCAAAAAGAAAAGGAAAGCCTTCGAAATCTTCATGAGATATAACATGGGATAATATTCATTTGACTAGCAATATCTTTATGTATGACCTGATACCAGCAAGCATTAAGACAGCAGCGCTTAAAGATTTCGTGCTGCGATTCTATCTACGGCAGGCTCACACTGTGAGAGATACTACTACGAAATATATTCCTGATAAGGAATAAAAGTATATGGAAAGGAGGATACAAAAATTCTCCGTCGCGATGAATTGCTTTGATGCTTTTATGGTCTTGCTCATCTTACTAAAATAAGGAGTCAAGCATTGGAATACTATCAAGTATCATGCATTTCTAACAAGATTTTGGAAAAAGCTCACACCTACAATATTCTTTCCGGGGACAAAATTTGATTCTTGGAGCTTTGCAAAAAGGCAGTAAAGCCACTGAAAATGTCTTCACTGTATTCCCATGAATTTTTCATAGATTGTGCCTATTCAGTAACCAGAAGTCAAAAAGGGAAGTGAGGCGTTTCACAGACGTATACTTTGACTCATGGCAACAGAGATAGGAATAATGCGCGATAACTCGGGAGAGTGCAACGGGCTGGAAAAAAGCTGCGACACGGGGATTACAGCGAAAGATAATACGGAAAGTTACGCGTATTAGTACTATGAATCTTCAAGTTTGAGAAGAGACAGTAAAAGAAGCTAGCGAAATTCTCTACACAGCGTTAAAGATTTCTTGATCTAGACCACACGACCAGATAATAATGCAAGTTATCTTCTCAAGGCATTCGCTTGCTATGCGCTATCAATGACTAGGTAATGTGGCGCAAAATGGATAGAGTCGTTCTCCCAATACGGGTAAGAATGGAAAAGCTAAGAAAGCAGATTCACTGTGAAAAGAGAGTTTTCCGGTAATTTCATGCATACATATGCTGTGCTTCAGCGGCGAAAAAGCAACGGGGTCAGTATGCTCGTTGTGATATAGAAAAATTCGCGAGGACAATTTTTAACCGCAGAAAAAAATTTGCTGCTTCACGATGAAAGGTACAGTCCCTTCGGGTCTATGGTAAGGAAGTGAGCAACGAAACGGGGAAAAACAGCAGAAAGAAGTAGAAAAACGCATTTAGTAGTCTCTTTTTATTTGGTTGCAGCCAACTAATAATGTATGCGATATCGCTATACACTCAAAAATGAAGCGTGATTTCTTATAACTTTTGTCTCATATTTCAAACTATTAGACTACATGCTTTCTCATAAAACTTTGCTACGATTCAAATGAGAAGTGCGAAACCTTCTACAAGCGAATAATCTCTAAGGGTAATTAACTTCATCTCCAGCATGGCTTATCCACTGGATGGAATTACAATTACTGCTATAAATTAGTCACGTATTTTATCCAAAGAATTAAATTTGAGCGCAGGAAAACTGTGTGAGTGTTTACATACTATTACACGGGTTTTTGGCTATATCTACCTTTAGCTGAGAAGGACCTGCTTATTTAAAACCTTAAACTGTTCAAGGAAATGCCAAGTAAGGATTAACAGGGTAATTACTTTTTCTTGTCACAGCTTTACAAACATTTTTCCATAAAGATGCATTGCATGTGAAGAAATTATCCTATCTGTAAGCTTTGAATGCAATCGTATCCCCTTGCTCACATTAGCTTCTGCAGTATCTTCATGAGCCCTAGACTAAATATTTCTAAACGATATTTTAAACAGCACCGCTTTATTCCTATAATCGATGACACTCCTTTAGAGCTTTTTCTGTACTCTGAACCTTCCTGCCTACGCCTGTATCCACTGAAAGTTTACTAGGTCAAAGGAAGTCACGTAGGTAAAATACCCCCGGGGGATAGCGAAGCTTCATACCATGTGCACGGAAGAGCAAATCGATATACGCACAGTAAAAACGTACACAAGGTTCTAGAGTAATTTCATTGTCCTCAGAAGCCAAAAAATTTGCTTGTGCTGGCGGATAAATGCTCTAAGGGGTGCAGAGCGTAGCAGCATGAAACGCAGAGAGACTATCGGATGTAGATCCTGCTAGGTATGTGGGGTGAATAGCAGCACGAGGAGGGGAATCATTTAGGATTTTAGGAGTAGGTATGCACATACTAGTCAAAGCAGCTTAGTTCCACGAATCACATATCAGGCGCTCACGCCCAGGAGCTTCCAAAAGCTATTAGCAAAGCAAGATGCAGGCTTCAGACAATATACTCACACAGTCTCCAAAGAAGACACAATATTTCTGATTCGTAGCCTGTATTCATAACAAGTTGTAATGGTATATTGCGAGGTTGTGGAGCAGTTCAAATATGCAGTCGTACTCAGCTTAAAAGCTAGGCGCTGGTATGCATACGTGAAAACGTGTTGTGCTTATCCTCTTAGTGGGGAACAATTGGCTACTGGCCGGCTAAATATATCTTTGAGCCTCGCTTTTGCGCCGTGTATTCGTAATGAAGCTTATGGCATACCTGTTTGAGAGTTTAGCGTGGTGCTTCCTTAGCGTCCTGCCGATGGCTGCAAAGAATTGGCACGGACTAACATCGATTAATTAAGCATTAAAACACGCGAGAGCCCCCTGGATAGTTTGGTTCATCAATTTTATTTCCGAAAGTTGCTTTTGCGATTTCCTACGATGAACGAAAAAGTGGCAGTTGTATGTAAACATGTCTCACCTATGCTACAAGGCTTGTTGTAAATTTAGTTCATAAGAATATATAACCTGGGATGAGCTGGAAATATGAGAAAACCACAGATATACGCTCATTGCATGGAAACCATTTCATTCAGAACACGCGTTGATAACAGAATGTGTATGCGCCTGCAGTAAGTAAAGCTCATAGAAATTATATAAAGAAGAAAAACTGACTATATCAAGAAAATTCACTGGGATACCAAAAGTTTTTTATTTATTGTGCATTTTACGTGTAAAAATCTTATGTTTATATGTTTCGCTCTCGAAATAGCATGACTTTTCCATGGGATATTAATATTTTGTGCGCGAGCTCTGCGAGTATATAACAATGGTTTCAATGTGCAGCTGGTGCCTGAGATAAGCAGCTATAATATTCATTGTGAGCTTAGCTTATTTAGCTTTCGCCATCGCACTAAGGAAAGGGAAGCTATGCCAAAACTATTTTTCCCCTATTATTTGGTAGCTACTAGCTATCAAGCACTCTGTCCTTCCCTACTGAGGAGTTACATGAAGAAGTTGTAGAGGTGCTTTTTGCTTGGGTACTAGAATAAATGAGTGAATACGTTTCCCGCTCACTGATAATGAATACTTTAGCATGTATTTTTATACGGGGGTAGCCCATCATAAATTTCCACTGAGAAATCCCTAGTTAGCGCTACAAAGTAGATGCTTTTAGATTTGATTATGACGAAAGTAACTACGCTGATATTATCGTGTCAGAAATTCACTCTTAACTTGAATTATTAGCTAGCAAATTAATATCTTTATCAAGTGATATTTTCATGGAGAAGAAGTGCATGGCAAAGTAGAATGAAGCGCAGCGTTGCTGAAGTACTTGCCTACAGACATAATACATAATGAAGAAAAACTTCAAGACTTACTTTGTACTACAAATAAAGGGCAGATGTCCCTAAATATCTGTTTTTCAGGCTGAAAATGGAATAAGAGCGTCTTGTAACAGATAAGCTTCCGTTGATTCGCGTAGAGACACTAGAAAATATTTACTTATAGTTTTTTTAACGCATGCCTAGCTATATCAAGACTTACTCTACAAGACAGAGTAGGATCTTAGTTTTACGGATACATAGGAGAAGAAGCTTTCATGGCATGTATTGATACCTATAAGTATGCGCTTACTGGCTATTATTCATATTTAGAAGTGCGTTGCTTGACCTGATATACAGCATTGGGATAGTGACTTTATTTTGGTGGCACTCTTACCTAAAAATTTTGCTATGAACTTTATTTGGGGTAGACAAGGTGTGCGCATCGGAGCATTCGAGAGAAGAGACCGTAAACCCGCTACTGAGCAAGTTTAAGCTATGCATGTCTGAAAATGTATTTCCATGTGCTTCGCACGAAGCCTATTATGCTACGTTGATGCGAGAGGCACCTAGTTGTGGAATATTCAGTGTCTAGTAGGCGAGGGCTAAATCAAACCCTAGCGGGAAGACTACTAGAGCAGTTGCTTGCCATAGTAGGAATGCTTCTCTTCTGGGAGACGGAGCAAGTTTTACATAAGGGAGAATGAATTTTGATATTAATTTTTGCCATAAAAACAGGAAATTTATCTTGCGTGGTAACAAAAACGATCAAAATTCTCAAAGATCGAAGTATATAAGCCAAAAGTTATTCTGCTTTGCTTCTTTACTGTATAGGGCTAGTATGATATAACCAGGAGCTACAGCGCTGTGAATACAAGTTTACTGACTTCCAAAGCATCGTAGCCATTTGTAGCCAAGTCCTACTGTAGGGGTTTAAATGCAGGTAGGTTGAAAGTTACCAGACACCTGTGTCGCTTATCCGCCCCTCAGTTAGTGGTTAACCTAGGATGAGGACGTGGCTTGCAAGATATTGCCGGTATATATTAACGGCGCGCATAATGCATGATATCGGTAGCAGAAAATATTTTCGTTGAAAATTACAAGATAGAATAATAGGAAAACGCGCTTCTAGCGCTCACGGGGGCTAGGTGCAGAAATTTAATTAGGAAAAGAAACCTCGCTATGCTCACAAGAGCATGGGCCCCATCACCTCCTCTATGTTCTGAAAGTGACGGGTTCATCATTATGCGAACCAAAGAAACTCTTTCCCTTTCTCGGTTCTTTGAAAGCATCAGTATTACTGTACCTGTGCATAAAAGTCAGTACCTCAGCTTCGTGTATATGCAGGCTACAGGTTACCACGCAGTAAAATGAAGGATTAGCTGCTAAAAGCGTTCCGTTATCTAGCCTTAAGCCTAACTTAAAAAATCATGCATAGCTATACAGTTTATAAAATGAATCAAAGCAGTACGCAGATCAAGACTTTATAGTTACGTAGCTGTTTAGGTAACGCTCAAGAGTAATGCACAGCCTTCGCAATCCGACAGAAGGAGCTAATATAACGGCCGTCTAACCTGTAAGGTATGGCGCAGATTGCAGGGCAGCTAGACATTGCAATATATTTTTTGAATAAATGTTATTAAGAAATTAGCTTTATGCACTTTTTTAGAATCACAATATGCTAGGTAGGTTGCACGCAAAAAATCGGGTAGAAAGGTCTGCATGCCTACGGATGAACACCAGATAATTTCACGATGAGCCTACAAAAGACTGCTACGCGTGGCATCTATCCACCTGGATCGTAGCCACATCCAATTAGACAAAGTGACTGATCCAATTTATTTTGCACCTAATAAATTCTGCTTTTGCGCCCACTACACGCATAGAGGAAAGCTGTGACTCTTAGCTGACAACTCAGGGCGGGTGGCATTTTTTCGTGAGAATAGCCGGATTCACATTTTGTGCCGTGGGCGAATATGTAATGTAGATGGCCATGGCAACGATAATTCCCTCCTACACTATGATAAACCTAAAGTTACTACTGAGAAGCTTATGAAAGATATTAACTATGCCCTTCAGATGGAGGAGTAGAAATCTAAAGTCTACCTAGTGTAGCAAAATGTGCTCCTGAGAACACCCTGGGGCTCCTTGCCTTACGCAAGCGACATAGACGCATTCAGGCGATACGGCAGACTACTTATGCACGTCACGATCTGTACGTAGACAGGTAATCATAGGAAATTGCAGCTTTTTATTGCGGTGTGCAATGTTATTTCTACCCGATAAAACCTTCGGCATTATGGATGTTCATTTTCCTTTCAGCGAGGGGTCACGGGTGTAGTCATCTACTTCTCCCGAGCGGTGACACCGAAAGAGCCCGTGCGCGCATCCAAATATATCGTTTAGGGTTGCAAATGCAACACGAAACCTGGATAATTTTGGAAGCGCCGAAACAGCAGCAAGGGAAATGAGTTCAACAACTATAGGGCATTATTTTCGTACCGGCAATTACCGGATACTGCAGAAAGGCTCCAATATCCATAGAATTATGGGATAAATTGGAGAAATGCATAAGCAGCAAAAGGCTGGCTTGAGGCACGAAAGAGAAGTACTATTTGTTCCAGCGGGCGAAACCGCTAGCCAGCGGCACAATAAAAAAAAAACAGTAGCTGACAGGGGCTAGCGGCATGGCGAGTGCTACGAACTACACCACGTATAAACAGTGTGTATTGCCGACTGGTGTAGGTCTCTATCTCGGTGGAAGATAAACACTAAGATTACAAGAGCAGCGAAAGCTGAGTTGTACTCGTAACAGCCACGCTGAGTGCCTCACAGTGAGCCAAACCGATGCCATGCTCATTATCAACGCAAAAAACCTTGTTCATCCTATAAAAATGAATAAACAGCAACACACCCTCATGCCACTCCAGGGGTCAGCGAACCTGAAACAAGCCTGAATCGCGTGAAGGCATACTTCCTAGCAGCTTCAGAGTAGTTTCACTATAGAAGTAAACCGAGCATACTATCGGGCCATTTCTGGAAATGCTCTACTCCTGCCGAAATGACTGTCATACTCGACGACATCATGAGCCAAGGACTCAATATTTTCCTCACTACGCCCAGCAAGTACAAGTCAGAAAAGAGACTGCCGGTATAAAATCATAAAATACTGCAAAAGCACAAGTGCATTAGCACTTTGCCATTTGCATCTCGGTATTTCTTTTACAAGCTTAAATCGCCCTATGCAAAATTTCGGTACCTGGGACCACAATCAAAATTTGACAAAAAGAAAGCCAGCAACGCCCCTTAAAAGTAAAAGCATTCCTAAGGACTGAGATGCCTATTAATTCTATGGGCTGCGGTATCCGATTTTAGGAGTTGCCAACGAAGCAGCCACAGAAGGCCACTCAAAGACATCGCGGCTACAATCATCACTAATTTGAAAGACAAAAGATCATAGCGCTCACCACTGTCTAACACCATGCCATAAAAAATTGCTTACCATTTGCAAGCCATCAAAAATTAAAAATAGCACCGCACATCAAAACCAAGGTACCAGATATCCGTAAAGCTTATAATTGATTCCACAAAACAAGAAGAGTAATTGTCTCACAAAGAAAAAACAGTGGGAGTAATTCTTTCACTTGTAGACACAATGGTTCAGCGCGTCCAAAAATACTTCCATGAAAACACTATAACGCTGCATAGAAAATGCAAGAAGCATGACCTTAAACTAACGTTCTTGATAAGTTGACCGGAATCAAAAATATCGCCTGCCCACACATACAGGGTAAGAGCAGGCGCATGGTAGCATCAAAGCAAACATAATCTCTAAGGTGAACATCAAGTGTAGTTGTGGAGTGGTAGATATGAGAATTCGTCATAAAGAACCCCTGCGTAGAGCAAGTTACCCTAGAGCAAGCCATATATGCTTATATACTCCGTAAAATTAGCAAGGGAAAGACTCAATGAGAATACTCAACGCAAAAAATTCTACATTGTAAAGACGATCGAAATCAAAGAATATGCCAAAACATAAGCAGGTCCTCAATAGAAGCAGCGCACACGGACTCGTGAGCACCTTCAAATATACACAATCTTGAAACGAAATTTTGTTAAATCCGACGATTTTCCGACGCTAAAACTATTACTGGCCATTAGACCCCCGTATACAGATGAGCAAAGTGAAATATGCACCAAAAGCGAATCTGTCAGTAATCACTAAAATACGGACTTGCAACGAAACAAAAATGTAATTATCTGATTATTGCGCAAGGCCCATCGACCCCAAAACCCGACGCAGAAAATAAATCTCATCCATAGCCCCCCTCATGCGAGAAACAATGCGCAGGAGCAAAGTACCCCACCCTTCAGCTTGCCAAATAATTCCCAACCCAGAAACGTTTCAGCGAAAGGCATTTGATGTGGCATATTTTATGAGTAATATGGGAGGGAGTCTGCCTCAGCTTCTATCTCCACCCTCCCACGCGGTAGGGTAGATAAACCCTCTCAGCCCCAATGGTATCCCCTATAGATCGATGAAAGATTAATTCTCTTTTTTTAGGAGATACAGCAGGTAGAGGTTAAATATAACTGAAGCTAACCACCAGGTTTACAACATATATCAACTGGGCTCACATACACCATTACTAAAAAAATTATACTCGCGGTAAGCGGACAGATTCGAAAATCTGAACATTTACGAACTAGAGGGGTTTATGCCTCTGTAATTTTGCGCAACTACTTCACCTTGATTGCCTTAAGAGGCCTTCTTGCTTAAAATAGCCTGCATCGTATAGTCCGCAAAATTTTCGAAACTACACATTACAACGCCGCGCCTGCACTTAAACTTACCTGCAGAAGCATCAATATAAAATCTCGACATCAATGCCTACCGGCTACGGATACACATGGTAACTTGGTACAAAGCACTACAAGTAAACTAAAGAGAAGCAATTATGACAAAAAAAACCAAACTCAACGATTGTGGTATTATAACGGAAACAGTATGTTTCTACGTGCAAAAAAACTGCAAGAATGCACGCCTAATAAGGTGAAAATGATATAATCTGCATATGTGATTATGGTGCTACACACCTCAACAGTATCATTATTTTTTAGCAATAACCTACTGCTTAATTAAAACGCCTAGCTATAAAGGGGGGATGGCATATTACAATATTGCTTATAAGCTAGCTAGACAAATTAGCAAAATATATCAATTCAACCTTTAGAAAGATGATGCAGTAAGCTATGCCCAGCAGCTTATCAAAAGGATATAATGGATGTTCCAATAGAAGCATTTCCTGCTTTGCTCCAAAAAATTGTTTTTCGCACATACGAGGCATTATCTTTCATCTATTGTTTTAAGACTCTCGGGTAAGATGAAATTCGGCTCTGCTTGCATATCCTATACTCTTGATCTAGGATTTTAAAAAATACATACATTTAAGCTGATAAAAAAAAAGCAGTTCTCTCCCTTGGTTTTTTTTAAGCCGGGGAAGAAGAAAATTCATCTTCAGTACTGAGTAGTAGATTGTGCAATTTGTGGAAAGTGACAGTTTCAAACTGACTCCACCGGGGAGCTACATATTATAGGGAGGATTGATGAAGATGTGATGTGTCTGTAAGAAGAAAAAAGTTAAGAAAATATAATTTCCCCAAAAAAACTCAAAGTTAGTAGAGCATTGAGTGTTCCAAGAAGAGGAATGCTATAGATATTGGCGTAAGTTGCTAAAACGTTTTTACAGAATTACACAGATGTAGTGGAAAAAAGGTAAATTAAATGCAAATCCATGCAAGAATAAAGCAGCACACACAGAATTCATGAAGTCACAAAAAAATTCCAAATTCAGATAATCAATCTGAACGAGAGAAAAATATGTAATTACACATACGCACAGACACAACAACACACAAACACATACACACACAGAGCCCTGATCAGCCGAAAGATGGTGATGTTATCGTTTCTATTCATATTTTTAAATTCAGAACAACATTTAAATTCTGCATCATTAGGGCTCATAATCTTCGGCATAAACAGAAAAGCAGTAAAAAATGTGGAAATTTTTATACAAAAACTTCATGAAAGTACGTGATTTTCTGACGGCAATTTCACTGACCTTAGCAAGAAACAAATAGCACACAATCATCAAGTATCAAAGTTAGAAATGAACATACAAAAAGGCAATAAAAAAAAGCTCCGTCGGTTGATATAATCAGAATAAATAAATCATGCGATGCCTCCTCATGAAAAATATCAGAGGATATGGGTTATGCTCGACATCGTGTTTAATCATCATAATCAACGCAGAGCATTATCAGCAAATTAAAAAAAAAAAGGGTTGGTGAGTGCATTTATATACCTAACTGGTACGGCATGCATTCATGTGTGTGTGTGGGTATGGGCAGGCGTGTGCGGTGTGATGTGCGACTCAACCAAAAACTCGAGTAAAACTTCAATTTATAATTTGCTCTTTACTGTATAAATCAATAAAAAAAGCACCACAGCAAGAATATCATGCAATTCCAAACCCTAAAAGTATAATCTCAAGCCAAAAAAAAGCTACAAACTTCAAGAATGAAAACTGAGAAAGCTATCCAAACACACACACGGGATGGAGAAAGAATGTGCGGCACACACAAGCTATCCAAAAACACACAAGATAATCCAGTACACACAAGATAATCCATCACACACAAGGTATCCAAACACACACAAGCATGAGAATACATCATCCTCAGCTGTTTGCTGCTTTTGGCAATTCAATGTCGTAGAAAATTCTATTCGCATTCAGAAAAATGTTTACATTAGTAAGAAAAAAATAACACTCAACCTTTTAGTATATTCACTTATTTGTATCAGTAAGAAAAACACACAGTCTTGATAGATTCACTTAAAAAAATTAGATTTCAACCAATTTCATCTTCTACTTCAATCTTCAAATCATTTACTGCTTCTTTCCAAATACGACTACACATTGTAACAAAAAAGTATGCTGAAACTAGCTTTAAACTAGTAGAAAACACACTATAAATATCCAATTATAATACAAGAAAATCTTCATTCTTCCTCTAATCTTCTGTAATATAAATCACTTACCATGTGGTAGAATGCGTGTGAAATCGCATAAATCTTAACAATCGATACAACGAGGAACAACACGTTCCATATGCTGAAGAAGAAGAAAAAAATTGCGCTTTTTAAGGAAAATCGATAAAATAAAAAGAAGATTTTGATACAGCAAGCGTCAAAGAAAATGAAAAGGAGAGAAAATTTTGTATTATAAAGCAAATCTCAAAGAGAAAATGTAAATCATTAGCAAACCATAAAATTTCGTAAATCAAAGATAAGAATATGCTATCAAAGACAGATAAAAACACCTTCCTGACGATAACACAAAATAAAACCGATAAAAAATTCACTTTGTAAAAACCTGCCTAATAGACCAAACATTGTGCAGATATACACACACACATATGTTCATACCTTCGAAGACAGATGAGAAAACCTAAAAAGGTTCCAAAAATCAACGAAACCTTCTCCAAATAGCAGAAAAAAGGGAGTTTTCGGAGGATAGCGAGCAAGTAGAGGAGGTCAACGAATATCATCGAGGAGAATATCAATCTCTCTAAAGTCGACGAGCTCCCAAATTCTGCAAAAAAAAAAAAAGCAGCAAAATTTTAGTGTGCAAAAACCCTGGCTTGTGTGCAAGTACTTTGGTGTGAAGCTTCATTTTATGGAAAAACTCTGGTGTGTGTGCAACTCTAGTGTGTAGAAAAACTTGACTGTGTGCAACTTCTTTGCAACCAGTTCTCTGAAGATTCACACAACAAAAACCAATTTTAAAGAGAACAGTGTTTCATGCGTTAACCCCCAATCAAGTTATTCTTCATATTCATTGACAGAAACACAAGCTTTGTGGGAGAATATACAACAAGACTCCCATATGCGGATAACGAAATGATCACATACCACACTAGATTGCATAATGAAACATCGAATTGGGCGCAAATTTGCTGCTTTCAAAATAATCACACACCAGAGGGAAGAATAACTGTGAAAATCTTCTCATTGAATACTAATCATAGCAATGCAGAGGATGCATAGAAATCAATAAAAAATAGCTCAAAGAAAAAACCATACTAGGTTGAAGCATATAATATACATTAGTAGCACAGGCAACACCAAAGGCTATTTCAAGGCAGTAATCACAGCAAACATAACGATCATATGGAAGATTTTCAGGAAGAAAAAACAGCTACTCAGCATCAAGCATGAAGGAGAACCAAGAAAAAGCTGCTAGTTTTCATCGTATTAACGACTAGAAACAACAGTTTCTTTACACACACTTTTACGTGGGCAAACCTGCAAAAATGAGAAGCACCAGCTGCACGAATGCACACAAACCCACAAGCTCGCTCGCTCTTATAATTTCAGCCTTCACTTCGCTGTCTGTACACAAGAGAGTGAAAGTAGCATTGTGGAGGGATGAAATCAGCGCAATTCACTATATATCTTCATATAAAAGGTCAGCACATTTCATCGAAGATATCTTAAAACCCTCCAGAAACCTCCCTCCTCGTCAAGAATAGCCGAGTTTCGCTGCTGCTTCAACAGCTTCTTCACACACACTGAAGTTCTGCCTTATATGCTACAACTGTTCTTTCCATATGATTTCATCAACAGCTTCTTCACACACACACAATTACGTTTTCTTCAAGTATATTTTACCAGTCTCTTACATATCCAAGGTTACATTCAGTTAACACATCACCACCTCTTAAAGTACAGGATAATGCTCAACAGGTAAACCAAGGACATTTTAGACAGGTAGGTCCTGTATACACAGGAGAAATCAGTTTAGCACCCTAGTTTAACACTATCCAAGAAGGAGATTGAACTACAAACCCATTGGAGGGCTAGTAGCCGCTTGGATAATGTAGATAAGAGATGCTCTAATATGAACATGCTTTTAGAAAAATTTTAGCACACACAGATAAAAAGAATAAGTATACGCACACACATATACATATAGAGATATATATATCTTCATATACATATTATTCGGGGTAGGCGATCCAGAAGCAAGGACCATACTAAACACACTCAAATTTATAATGAGAAAACAGAAGCTTCCATAGCATTGAATTTATCAACTTATGAAGTTGAAGCCAACGCAATATCTCCTCAAATCATCAAACACACAGACGTTTTATACAATCTCACTAAAAGTCGATTGCAATAAACAGTTATCAGGGTAACACACTAGCACATACGGAGGGAGCTGAAGAATCACGCTATATGCAAAAAAACTCTTGTGTGTTTACACACACTAATTTCCGTAAAGATTAAAGAGTAAAAACACTGACCGAAATGAGGTGGAACCAAGGCAATTATCGAACTATTCGATAAGGTGCGTACATCTTCACCAGCAGCACCTGCAATGCAAAACAGAATTAAATAACACACACACGCAAAGACTTTAATAGAATTCTAAAAAGCAAACACACACAGAAAAACTCTAATAGAATTCTAAAAAGCAAACACATACGGAAAGCCTTTAATAGAATTCTAAAAAGCACAGAAACATATCACCACATACCCTCGCCTCTCTAAACACTCAAATTACCACTTAATATCCAACAAAAATCCATACCTCACACGCACACATCGTCACCACCCTATCTTCAAGCCGTTTCAATACAAAATAGCAGATACCCTCCACTTTCTCTCTTAAAACTCCAATAAAAAAAATGCACAAAAGTATGCCCTACCGGCAGGAGGAGCTTCAGAGCTTATATTAACACTAAAGGGATCAGCTGGGAAGGCAATAGTAGATGATTCATCAGGATAAGTCACTTGAGAAGGAGGTGACTCGAATGTTTTTTCAACTGTGCGAGAAATTATTCCATACTTATGGTACATCCATGGAGTATCAGCCTGTAACGTATCATCCTTTAAAGCAGCCCGATACGTCTTCATCTTCAATCAAGGGTGCGTCTTCGAATTAAAGCTCCGTCTTGCCACAGGCTTTGAACAAAAAAGAAAAGAATTTCCTCAACTCCGGCACCACATGATTGAATGAATGAGTTTCAAAAATAACCCATCTTCTTCCAATCCTTTTCGCTTTCAAAGTGTGGATGAGGTGTTTACTTGTGCTAGCCTCACTAGGAGTACACTTCTAGCAAGACTTATAAGCTAACTTTATCTCTGAAAAATCCGAGTGAGACAGCAGCTCACCTTATAGAATGAGTAGGTGGAATGGAAGAGAGTCGCCGCAGCAAGGAAAACTGCAGTTTGCTACCACTTAAGAGCTTTAGGATGGTAGGATACACACGTGAAAGTAAGCATCTTCTTCTTCTTCATGAAAGTGATGAGCTGTAAACTACAAAACAGTCATTTCTCCAAAAATTTGAGTTTTACACTGTTTGATGAAGGCAAAAAAGCCCACCACTGAGAAGGTTGAGCAAGCTCAAAGCTCAAGGCATCAGCTTTCGCCATCCACAATCCATAAGCCTGCAAAATAGAGGAGCACAAATATCATCGTCAAGCGTAGAGCCCTTTAGAACGCAAAAGGAGAAAAGATAAGAAGCTGAAAAAATAAGCTCAGGAGAATGAAAAGGCAATTCATCAAATAGAAGAGAAGGGGATATGAAAGAGCAGAAGAGCAGGGATTAAAGAGAAGAAGCGGCTGAACCAAAGAGAAGAGGCTGAATCAAAGAGAAGAACCAACTCATCAGCACACACTGCATCAAACCAAAACCTCAGCCTATAAAAACACAAAACTCAAGATTACCCAACGAATAACCTCAAAGGTGATAATCATGACTAAACCTCTTGCTTTCATACACATACACAAAGAGCAATGAAAAAGCCTGGAGAGTGTACTAAAGAGCTGCAATTTTACCTTAAAAATAGCATAAAATCTCCTAAGACAGCACAAAAAATATCCTCTTAAACAGGGCAATAAGCTCATCCATATTTCATGAAACAAAGGCAAATTCGTAAATTCCCAGGAAAAATTCTGAAATCATAAAAATATCTACCGAAAATTCACTTTGTTGGCGCTTGAAAGAGACTAAAAATGTCATGGAAGCAAACGAGGTGTACGCACACCGGAATTGTAGAGGAAGTGAGTAGAATGTTGTGTGCGTGAGAGAGAGAGATCATTAATTTTAATGAGGCTTTTTTGCGGACGAAGAGAAGAGGTTGATGAGGTAAGCGCTGTTTGGGGGTGATTTGCGAGGAGGGGGGGAGATTTAACGAAGAGGAAAGTTCTTTGGGGGGGAGGGGGGGGGAAATAGGAAGAGCTGGTAGCTTGCTTGGAGCAGTTATAGTTTATCGGATTTACAGATGTGCGGTGTGGTGGGGGGAAAAGAGCCTGTAGCCTGTGTTCGAAGTCAGGAGTGATGGTAGATTGTGTGTGTGGAGTTGAGAGGTGGTAGATATGTGTTAGAACTAGGGAGATGGTAGATTGTGTGTGCTAGAGCTAGAGAGATGGCAGCTTGTATTACTGGAACTCAAGAGATGCTAACTTGCTCTAGAGATAATAACTTGATTATCTTAAATATGCGATTCGCAGCGCACACGCGGAGGGTCTTTAGCCCTTAAAGCGCCAACTTTCGTCACAGAAAAAGGTGTTTCTCTCGTGAAGATTCCAGACCGCAGATGCATAGTTCTTAACTCTGCCTCTGAATTTTGTAAATAGTAGCGTTTCACATTAGGGTTTGCGACATTCTTAAAGAGGGAGGTATGTTAATGACAAAAAATTATCCGATAAATGGGTGATACTACTAAAAATTAGTGAATCCCTTAATATTCGCTAATAATAGGAGTAATATTGAACAAATGATGGGGAAAAGAGCGAATAAAGATTCCTAGAAGAAGCAGCGATTCTAAAAGAATACCAAAAGACCCCTTTAAGTAACACTAGAGACTCCAATTCTTCTGTTTAGTGGCGTTCTCTGCCTGTTAATCTACTGAAAACCTGAAAATTTCAGAGAAAAACGTAAATTCCTGCTAAAAGGCTCGGTAGACGCTTCCTGAGCTTCCTCTGCACGAGAGGATGAAGCTACTCCAACGGTTTCGCACACATCTCCAGACACTAAGAATACACCTAGAATGACTGCAAGCTTTTTCTTCCTTAAAATAGAGATATACACATGAATGTATCAGATTATTTTAAAGAGATAAACTAGTTTAGTATTGGAGCACACACACATGGCACACACACACACAAGTCTAGGTGTTAATAGCCCCCCTTAAAGTTGTTCAAAGAGTGAAATCACCCCTTTTTCTCCACAAAGCCTAGGAAAAATTACTCCAAAATTACCTATAAAAATGATTATATTTAATAGATGATAATAAAAGAAATCACCTCCTAAATCTCATACTTGAGAAGTAGAGAAGGTGACCTGGAAGCTATGAAATGTCGGATTTCACCTCTACCTCGAGAAAAATAGTCAAGCAAAAACTCCGAAAGAAAATGAAAAAGTAGAGATAAAAAATTTAATTTGAAGCTGTTTAAGACACGTGTGCGTGTGTGTCTGTGTGCGCCTGCATGAGTGTGTGTCTGTGTGCGCCTGCATGTGTGTGTGCGTGTTTTCTTATAGGCTCTTTCTTACAGGTGACTAAATGAAATAAACAAAATTTGCATAATTAAACAAAAAATGTATTTTACGTTAAAAAAGCTGAATTTTGGCGAATTTTTCAAGAGGATTTCCAGGCTTGCAGCCTTTGAAGTTAAGCTTACTCTACTTCAGCATCAAAAAAATTAAACTGTGGCGTCATCTTCATGGTTAAAAAAAAGGATTTTCATGCTTTAAACGTTTTTGAGACAGTAGAAATCCTCTTCCAGCAATACCTCACCAAAACTCCAAGTATGTATTTCTAGAGTTTATGGTCTAAAAAGAAGGAAATAACCAAAAAAGTTGAATTTTAACATCTATCTCGAAGTACATCATTGAAAAAGAGGCATTAAGTGGTTTTACTGGTAAAAACTCAAGTTTTTGTGTGTGAAAATATCAAATTATTTCAATATTATAGGTTTTATATTGAGGAGTTTATATCACAATATTCAAAAATAATACATATATATATTGTGTATATTGCATGAGAGTAATTTAAATTAATAGAGAGAGGAAAAAATTGAATAGAAAAGAGGGGAAAAGCTAGAGAATCTTGAAATCAGGAAAATTCAATAAATATATCAATATTTAGCAAAAAAATAGCAACAATAGAGAAAAAACTCATGATTTTCAAGCTCCATTATTCCTTCTAAACTGCCAGTATATCTAAAAGATTTCAAGAGCAGCGAAGTTTTTCTAAAAAAAAAGGCATTTTAAAGTTTGAATGGAGCCATATTCTAATAATTTCCATAAAATAAACCTTGAAGAGGAATAAGACAAGAAAAAACGACGCCATAAAGCTTAAAAAGCCAAGAATTCCAACAAAAATATCAAATTAGCGGTAAAAATTTCATTAAAAAATATTTCTAAATACGAAAGTCTTCATTAGAAATAAACCTATAAAAAAGCTTGCTTCTTTTTCCGATTGTAGTGTTTATTCCTATTATACAACAACTCCTTCAGAAAGGAAGTGGAAAAGTAAGTGATAAATCTTCAGCTTAATAAGGTGCAAGAAAAAAAATTCTGGAGGAGCAAATAAATTTATAACGAGGCAGAATTTTAATAAAAATTTTCAAATCTGGTGTACGTACACCCAAAAAATTCGCAAATCTGTGAGAAAAACTGCTTTATACTTGTATGTGTGATAATTTCCTTATTTTTTAGAGTTAAAATTTCCAAATTTATTATACTTTCATCTTTTAAGGATGTTAATCGAAAGAATTTACTGATGATGAGGAGTAGTCGGTTTTTTCAGTTACAAGTGATGTTTTTACCCTTGAAAATGTTAGTTAAGTTACAGAATCTCCATGACTAGTTGGTTTTTTGGGGATTTTTTACCTTTTTATACTTTAACTTGCAGCAGAAGACAAAAAATTAGTTGTTAAAGTTGAGGTTTTTTTTCAATTCTTTGAGGTCTTGATGTCTTGATTGTGTGCGTGTACTGGTATACTGGTATCTTGATTATCTCTGTGTGTGCTAGTCTTTTGATTGCGTGTTTGTGTGCTTGTCTTTGTGTGTGTGTATTACACGTGAATACGCAGCAAACTGGCATTAAAACTCTTGAATAGAGAGTAACTCTCTTAAATTAGAATCTCTGTAGATGAAGTGTGTGTAGGTACATCTCTAGTAGGGATTCAGTTTTTTAGATTTCCTTTCAAAAATCTAAATCTAGAACTATATATATGTATAACTAGCAACATGTATACGCTTAATTTAGCGTTAAAGATGATGCGTAAAATCTACCCTCTTAAAAGAATAGGCTAAACTATCTCTAGATGTGAATACATCGGAAATTAGGTGTAAATCTCTCTATCTCTAGCTCTAAATCAGCAATTTCACGCGCACAGACTTACAGTCTGATGCCTTCCAATCTGAGCATGCTCTCAACACATTCGCTCATCAAATCGGCTATAATCTAGCATAAGCACTTAAATTGCCTAGTCTTTCTCTCACTCGATTAAGATGATGAAAAAAGTCGACCTTTTCTCCACTTTTTACCTTTTGAAGATGTTTTTTTCCAGCTTTCATATATTTTTGCTTATCTCTACTAAACTGTTGGCTGAATTCTACTCTTGTGTACGATAACTTGTGCACTTTAGCATTCCCATTTTTTGATATTTTTTCCCTTTTGTTAGCGACACTTTTTGGCTTCTTTTTGGTTTTCCGGTTCTTCTTCCTCTTCATCATCGTCATCATCTTCTTCTTCTTCTTGTTCTTCTCACCCCCCCCTCCCCCTCAACATATGTCGCCACCAAATTCGCTCTAAGTGTAGCTTTTTGAAAAATATCTTCATGTGTTTTGGAGAAATGCACTTTTGATTTTAATCACTTCCTTTAACGTCTTTTTCCTCCTCTAGAAGAGAAGTTAAACATCAGGATTTTGCCACTTTTTCGGAGTATGTATAATCAGCTAAAAGACATAAGATTTCACGGATGAAAGTGCGTTTTTCTGGAGATGTTTCAAGTAGATTGTGTGCACCAAATTTGACTGAAGTAGAGAGTCTCTTTTAAGGAGAAATTCAGTGTTTTGTGTCTTGAGAGGAAGTTTTGTGAGTTTAATGCATGGAAAATTGGTGCTTTTCTAGGTAGTTTTATTGTGAATTTAATGCAGGGAAAATCACTGCTTTTTTCGCTGTTTTTTTGTCTATTTCTACAATTTTTAGTCTTTTCAAAAACGTACTTTTTCTTTCGGTTCTAATGCCTTTGGGCTTGCTAGCTTACTCTGCTCTTGGTGGTTTTTTTTCTACTCTTTTTCATTGATTCTACTTGTGGGATTGTGTTGAGCTTGCATTTCTTTTTCTGGTTATTCGTGATGTTTTGGAGTTTTTGATATGAAGATTTCGGAATAGGAAAACCCATTTGTTTAAAAGAAGGTATTGAATAAAATAGTTTTTTTGCGGCGAAATTTCTCCTTTTCTTGTTCTTTTTGCATGTTTTTTCCCCTTTTTTTAGGAATTCATTGACCTGAACAGGTGGCAGCACTGTTCAGTGTGGCGTTGATAAGAATCAAGAGAAGGTGGTTTTTGTAAGTCACTGGATCCTTCTTTTGATTTTCCTGAAAAGGCTCTTTTTTTGTGATGATACATCTTCATTCAGTTTTTCATTGAAATTCTGGCACACACTCTGGATGGGCAAGAAGAATGGCATTGTCAGCGGTATGAAATAATGTAGACATTTTTGCTTTTAAACACAACTTTTTGTGATTTTAAAATCCTTCTCCGGCATTCATTCCTGTAAAAATCACACTTTTTACTGCTTCCTGGCTATAAATATTAAAAGTTCTTTTTGTCGCTGTTTTTAGTTTCTTAAAGGCTTTAAAAACAATTTTATAGTTTCATTGCTATTCATTGCTGTGGTGGTGATTGTTAATATTTTGATTATCAGGTTTATAAGTGATTTGTATGCGTGTGTATTTGTGTGTGTGCGTTTGTTTCTTTCTGTTTGTGTGTGTGGTTCTCTCTGTTTGTTTGATACTCTCATGTTGAAATGCCATAGCAAAACTATTTGCTCATCATTGGGATAGTTCTTATACTGTCTTGTTTTTGTGTGTAAATCAAAAACTTGTTGTAGGTGTGTGCTATAAGCTTTATTAGTATTTCGTTGACTTACACTAGGAATTGCGTATTTGCAACATGAGGGCCGTTTGTGTGTGATTTACTTTGTTAGCACCCTCTGATGGAGCTTAATGAAATGCTTTTTAAACAAAAACCCTGCTGATACTAGTGCTGTGAAGTATAGTGTGTGTTGTGTTGTATAGTGTGTGTGCGTTCTGTTGGTTAGCTCATAAAAGGTAATAAAACGCTTTTTTTTGTTTACAGCAAAAGAGGCTTATGAACGACTTGAGAAGGCTGCAGGCTGATCCTCCTGTTGGCCTGAATGGCACACCAATCGATGATAACTTGATGAGCTGGAAAGCAGTGATATGTGGGCCAGAGGATACGCCGTGGGAGGGAGGTATGAGGGTGAGGGAGGCATTAGAGGGAGGGGATATGTGGGGGAGGGTGTTAGAGAGGGGCAATTGGGGGGGTGAGGAGGGCGTTAAGTTAGGGAAAACGGGAGAGTGAGTAGGGCGTTAAGTTTTGGCTGCCTGGGAACACGCACTGCTGCTGGATTTAGAGGTTTCTGTGTGTGTGCCGACGCTATTGTCGCCAAGGAGGTTCTTTTGAAGTGCCACTTTCAAAATTTTTATGGCTACAAGAGGGTGTAACTACACCCTTATTTATATTATCGCCAATGAGTAAGACTACTTTATTCTGGAGTAGCATTTTTTCTCACTTCTTTGTTGCTTCACATATTTTGTACAGAGATATTTAACTTCTTTCTATGATTGACATTTTGAAATATTTTTCATCAAGGTCCACTTAATTATATCGTTGCTTTAGTAACCTAAAATGAAGATGAGCGATATAGCATATGTTTGTGGCATTTTTGAAGTATTCTAAGATTATAAAACTTCGTGTGTGTATGGGGGAGGTTTTCATCAGTAAGTAATGTAAAGACAGTCTGTGTGTGTGTGTGTGTCGTTCAAGCTGCACATAAAGGTATTTATGTAGAGGTAAACTAATTGAGAGACAGTTTGTGTGTGTGTGTGTGTGTCGTTCAAGCTGCACATAAAGGTATTTATGTAGAGGTAAACACCGTAGATATTTTAGTGTGTTTGCCAGCCTTTGTTAAGGATAGAATATAGATCTTACAAATGTATAAAATCTTGAATAAGAATAGGGATTTCTGTTTCTTCGCTTTGTATAAAAGTGTATGAATAGTTTTAAGATTTAATGCTGTGGATCCACCTTTTTTTTTCGTGATATCTGAGCTATTTACGGTTAAAAACCACTTCCTTTCATTGCATACGGGCTAGCTAGCTGCATAGAAAATCCTACAATAAGCTTGTATTAGTGTAGTTACTGGATGCTTCATCTACGTGTCAGGTATTTTTCACCTCACAATGGAATTTGGCCCGCTGTATCCTGCGAAACCTCCGGTAGTGCGCTTTGTAACGAAGATGTTTCACCCAAATGGTTAGATATGTGTGTTGAATTGTATGTTTTACTGGAGAGCTTTGCAGGATGCTCATGTTTGTGGAATTCTCTATGTTTGTCTTTTTTGTTTTTTT
>JADHZB010000104.1:0-12882 GCA_015657535.1 Nephromyces sp. MM_2019 | reverse complement strand
AATCCCCCACCACCACCCCCATAAATGCACCTCTTTTGACCACAAATTAATCTTTCTCTCCCCCTCCTTTTTCCACATACACAACAGCGAACACCCTCCTAAAGTCGACAAAGGTGATATCTATAGTTTTTGAAGATCTGGAACAACACACAAAGCTAAGCAATCTCTCTGAGAGATATGATGAACTTCATCTGATGCTCATATCTAATCTCACCCGCTTTGAAGATGGAAAACTTCAAGTTCTTCAAGCCTCAGAGGCTTTCCCTGAAGAATGGCCATACGGCCGACATATTGCTCGGCTTCTCGGGCTATTCCTGCAGGAAAAGAGGGATTTGGATGAGAATAGGTGGGTGTGGGGGTTGTGTGGGGGTTGTGTGGAGTGTGTATGGGGGGTGTGCCGGGGGTATGTATGGGGCGTTCTGGGGGGTGTGTGCGGGTGTGGTTTTGTGTGGGGGGTGTGCATTTTGTGTGTAGGGTTGTGTGTGTGTGGGAGTTGCAGTATCTTTTGTGGGGGGTGCCGAATCTTATATGGGAAGGGTAGTAGTATTTTTCCTTGAGATAACTTTGTTCCCCCCCCTCTTTTCTTCCCTTCTTATACTGCCTGCTTATAGTTCATTCAGTTTCTTCATGTGTGTGCGTGCTGCAGGAATGAGGAAAAGGATCCGCATTGTTGGATAGCGAGCATCCTTTGCAACTTAACTACCACTAAGAAAGGCCGAAAAGCACTCACAAAAGAAGAGGATTACAAGCTGATAAATCTGTTATGGTGTGTGTGCGAAATATGAAGCTTGTGTGTGTGTGTATGACATGCTTTTTGTGCAAAACTCAGTGTACGCACACTCAAGATTTTGGGATAAAAAGCGCTATTTTGAGGTGAAATATGTGTGTGTGCGTGTGTAGAAGAGGACACTTTTTCGATAACCTGGGCTGTTCGAAAGAATATCGTGGGAATTGCTCATAAAAGTTTAGTATGTTTATGTGCGTGTGTGTGTGCACGTGCGTTTTTGTGAGTGTGTGTGTGGTTTTTGTTTGTTTCTATGTCCATTTATGTGTTTTTGTGTACCCGTGTGTATTGGTATTTCTATGTATACCAGTGTGTGTCACTATGTATCCATGTATCCTCATGTGTGAGTCCGTGTGACAGATCCTCAAAGAGCTTGGCGATCTTCTGCGGTCCCTGTGTGTGCACGACATCAAACTGTCAACTGCCTGTGTGTGTGTATGCTCCTTCCATGACACCGGAAAAGAAATTTTTTGAAATTTCGTTGTGAATGGGGTGTACATACACTCCTTTATAGATTCAGAAACATTTACTTGAGATTAAGCTTAAACGAGCTTCTTTGTGTGTGTTTTCAGTCGCCAATTGAGGTATAGCAGTAGGAGGAAGCCTCTTCTCACTTGCTTAAGGCATCTATGCAACGAGCAGACAGCGCACACTTTTCTCCTCTCAAAGAGGTGCTCTCTGGTTAACGTTTTGTTTGCTGTCATTGATGCTTCTAGTAAAGCAGTGTTAAACTATCGGGCAAAAAAAACCTTAGATGTGTTGGTGAGTGTGTGTGTGTGTGTGTGTATGGGGGGTTATGTGTGAAAGGATTTTGTCTGAGGGAGTCGCATGAGGGGGGCTGTGTGTATGTGCGTATGTTTGTTTGTTCATGTGTCCGTGTTCGTGTATCCGTGAGTGCGTAATCGTGTGTGCGTGTGTGTGTGTGTATTTTCGTATGTGTGTGTTTATCCCTCTCTCACCCTCTCTCACTCTCTATCGCCCTCTCTCGTCGTCTCTCTCCCTCTCTATCCGTCTGTACGATTTCTTGCTGCTTCACACACCCCCCCTCCTACTCTTCAAGAGCATACATACAATGATTCATCTACTATCGGTTTTTTCCCAGCTATTATAAGCTTCAGTGTGCGTATTGCTTCTTCCTGCGCAACAACACGTTTTCACACGTTGAAGGCTACGCTATTCACCATATTTTCAAGCTTTTCAGTCAGAAGTTGGCCATTTTCTTCGCTGTTTTACCACTTCAGGATGAAGATGAAAACTGCTCTTTGAAGAGCAAGCCTAAAGATGAGGAGGAAGTTCAGGATTTGGCGGTAGGAGAAGATTCCGAGTATTTTAAGATTTTAACTGAAAGTATGGAGAATTATTCTTCTCAGAAACATCTAAAGGATGAGGGCAATGATGCTGCTTCTACCCAAGAAAGAGACAGCACCTCAAAATGTGAAGAAACTGAGCTAGACTCAGTGTATATACACTGGTTTGCTATGCTTGAGGGGAAAAATTCTATTCAGGGTAAGCTGATAGCTTCTCTAGAGGGATCTTTGAGGTGTCCATACACTGAGACTTCAAGAAAAGGTGTTTGTGTGTGTGTGTGACGTATCATTTTTCTCTAAGGTATACCCTGCAGAATGTGTGTATGGCATCCCATCCTCTTCCACTAAGATCATGTTGAAAACGCCGAAATTTTCTGTGTTGCTCTTTTTAGATGAGGAGTACAAAGAGGAATGCAGGTCTATAGCCTCAGATTGTATTTTAGCACTTTGCGCCAGTATGGAAGGAAGGTACGTTTGTGCGTGTGTGTGCGTGTGTGTGCGTGTGTGTGCGTGTGTGTGCGTGTGTGTGCGTGTGTGTGCGTGTGTGTGCGTATCTCTTAATGCGCGTATATATGTCTCCTAATGAGTGTGTTTGCATCTCTTCCCTTAATTCGTGTGTGCGTCTCTTAAGGGATTTACGTACACTACACTCTCATCTTTCGAGCTTTGTTTCTAGGCGTTGCCTTCGAAGGCTTGGACTGTTTGAGAAGCTACTCATTTGGTATCCCATGAAGAGCAATAAAGGCATACTGTAAGTCAAAGTGTTTGAGTGCGATTAGCCTATGCTCATGTGTAGCTAGTGTGTGTCTCAATATGTGTGTGTATTTTCTTTGTGTGTGTGTGTGCGTCTCCTGTATGTATCTCCTGTGTGTATCTCCTTCATGTGTGTATGCCGTTTTAACTTATCATGCATGTGTGTGCGGTTACACCTGTAGTTTTAGTGCTGCACACATGTTGATTGCTTGCCTGTACATATACTGCACTATAGGCCGTTGGGGCCAGTTCTAATTGGGTTGCTGAGTGTGTGTGCGTCCTGTGTGTATGTTATTATCAGGGATACGATGAAGCAAATCATACATTTATCTCGATTTCCCGAAGAGATTGAAGTTAACAGGCTAATAAAGCTGGAGTAGTTAGCAGTTTGATAGTGAAACTGGTGTACATACACTGAAACTCTTAAGATATGAAGTATCGCAAGATGATGTCGTAGCAGGGAAAAGAGCTCTGCTGAAAAGCTGCTTTAAAATGCTGTATTTGTTTGTGGGCGTGTGTGTGTGTGTGTAAGTGTGTGTGGGTGTGTGTTTGCGTGCCGATATGTATGTTTTTTTGTGTTTGGGTGTGTATTTCTGTATGCTGTGCGTGTTATGTGTGTGTGTGTGTGTGTGCGCATCTAAACACGTGTATGCGTGTGTGTATGTACATATGACAACGTGGACTTGTGCGTGGGCATATGAACACGTGCACATGTGTGTACATACTAACAGCCACACATGTATCTATGTGTGCGTTATATTATTGAAGATTGCCCAGTGGGGGGCAAAGCTTCTTCACTAGAGATATCACTTAGAGAGGTGAATTCTTTCGCGGTTAAAGCTTCTCTTCACCCTCTTCACTTAATGCTAGGGGTATTCTGCTGCTTTGCCTAGTCATCCCCTCTCTGCATGCAACACAACAGAATCAAGCAGTCAATTTAGGAGGCATAACGTGTGTGCTGTCTCTTTTTCCTGCGCTACCCTTGTGTATGTACACACCAGTTCTTCCCACCCTCCATCTGAGTGTGTGTCTATGCGTGCGTGTGTGTGTGAGTACACATCCTTTCTTGAAATATGTATAATTTGCTTGAAACTATGTTTTTTTAGGGGCATTTGGTGTTTTGCAAGAAACAAAAAAGTACACCTAAATATATACACAAACTACACACACACACACACACACACACACACACGCACACACACACGCACACACACACGCGCACACACATTAATGCATATACTCACGCATCCATATGCTCCCAGACTTTCTTCAGCATCTCCCACTCGCACTCCAATCGCTTTCTATAGGCGATGGCTAATCTCTTGGCTTCAGTAAACCCATAGAGGGAAACCCTGCACACACACAGGAAATCTGTGCATAAGCGTGTGATCTTGTTAACAAATAGGCATGAGTTGATGCAAAATCACCTACTACCCATATTGGCTTATCAATGTGTGCGTGCTTAGTGCGCATGGTGTGTGTGATATGTGTGCGTTTCCGTGTATCTTTGTGTGCGTGTATATTTGTGTGTGTGATGCGTGTTATGCGCATAGTGTGGGCCTATATTTGTGTGTGCGTGTTTGCGTGTGTGCACAAGCTTATAATGCCATCTCAAAAGAGTCTAATGAGCGCTTCCTTAAAAAGACTCAGTGAAGATAAGCAAGCAGCGTAAAGTGTGTGTGCAAAGCGAAATCAAGTGCGCATACACTCCATTCACATGTAATGCCTTCAAAGAGGAGTCTTCGTTTACTCAAAGCTACGATTAGAGGCATGTGGATATAAGAGAAGAAGCAATGTTATCGCACACGATGTACATACAGAGTAAAAGGAACAAGGCAGTGGGCTATTGCACTACACACACACAGTACTACTGTAGCAATCAGAAGCCAGACAAACTATACATTCCACGCACACACTGCCTGCACAAACACACACCTGAAATAGCAGCTGCAAAACACAAAAAAGTTGTGCTCGTAGTTCCTCCGACAAAACTGCACCCTCCAACTCCCATTAGGATGCCACCTAAACGTCACACACACACACACACACTGTCATACTATCAACGGGAAAAAACTCACACACACTGCACACTGTATATACTCCATGCTTAGTCCTTCATTCCTGCACTCTATTGTCCATGGAAGACACTCACAGGCGTCTTTGAAAGCACCATTGAGTGTAAGTACACCTCCTAAAACACTAGACAAATTTCCAGCATTGAATCAACTAGTGTGTGTGTGAGGCTACCTGAAGAAGCATGCTATGCTGAAGCTACTGAAACCTCCTTCTCTTGGAGTTCAGCAAATCGCCTGCAAATCGTGTTAGAGTGCTTGTCTAAACAAGACTAGATGCGGTTAAAATCTTAAAAACAGCACACACACAAGTAATCTCGCCACAATGATAAGCAAGACTCACGCTACACAGTATATACACGCACACAGAAACACACACTGTGGCAAAGTACACTGAGGTAAAATCATGCTCAGTGACACACTCAAGAAGGCACAGGTTAAAGCAAACACACACTCAGCGATACTCTCCAGAAGATATACACTCAGGCATCCATCATGGCACGTACTCAGGAACACACTCACACACACTGAGAGATCAACCCAAACTCAAAACCAAACAATGGATTTTACACCAACTAAAGCATACCACACACACACACACACAAACCGACCGAACACCGGCTACTTCGCTTCTATATTTATCCCAGTCGATCTGAGATGCGAGATTCAAGTCTTCTGCTGATTTACTGTATACAATCTTTTTCACTGTAGAATTAGCTAACAGAGAAAGAGGAAGAGGAGGAGGGCGACTAGAGTTTGTAGCAATCATTTCTGGTGAAAAGGTGGTTTGTTTGGGATGAACTATCTTCATCCGATGACCTGAAGAGGAGGTAAGTTTAGCAGAAGAGAAAGTAGAGGAAATGAGAGAACGCCAGTCAAATTCTAGAGCAACAACAAATAAGCACACACACGCAGAAGAGTGGGAGCGACAACAAGAGTATGCTCAAGTATACACACACAAGCATAAACATACAGCAAAACACACTCACAAGCACAAAACAACCCACAAAAATACAATGGCGCATATCAACCCGATGACACACAGCAACCCAATCACATACCAACCCAATCATATACTAGGCCGATCACACACATCAACCATCTCACACAGCGACTCACACACACACTCTTCATGAATACTCACGCTGCCTTTGAGCTACCCGCTTCGTTCCAAACCAACGAGAAGTCCAAGAAGGGGTGCATGATACACACATCTTAAATGGAACCATCGAGACCAGGGGATTAGCCCAGTTTATTAGGCTCATTATGGCCTGAATACAACAGCTTTCACACACGGAGTGTACGTACACTCCAGCATCATCTACATGCACCTTATTCTTACCAAAAAACTATAAAAAAACGAGTTTTTAACACATACTTAGGCTTTAACAAGAAGTGTAAAAAACGTCCGAGATAAGGAGTGAGTTCATATTCACACACACAGGCACAAAGAGATACACACACATAGACAGACACAGGTACACACATAGACACACAAACCTACCCAAACATACCTGCCACACACGTAGACACACATACAGACGCACATACCAACTCACATACACCAACACACATGCACACACAAAGCACTTCAGCAAAAATCGCAAGAACATAAGCTGAAAGACTCACTTTTCTGCAATCATCAACATTGAAGACGCCACGAAAATTAAAGGCGAGATAGCTACTTACTGGGTCTACATAAACTAAAAGAATGAGAGCATTTCTTGATTTTAAAGCCAAAATCCTGGTGAAGAAGAAGGTTCATCAGGTTAGGCTAACAAGCTGAGAAAAAAATTCACTGTACCAAGCATTAAACGTCCAAGAAGAGGACGTAAAGTCGAAAAAAAGCGGAATCTTCAAACAGTAGGAATGCTGCATATTCATCATCTTCAAACATAGATACAGAAGAAGTGCAAGAAGATTTCTTCATCAGAAATACAAACATATACACAGGAAATGCAAGAGAGATACTTTATGACGTCCTCCTAGTGTGCACACACCAGAAGGAAACACTTTGATACGCTTGATTGCATCAGCTAGTAAGCACATGCATAGCCTTTGCGGCAAGAGGAAACCCGGAAACTCTCAGTTAAACAAAACACACACACGCATCTCTAATGAGAAAAATTTAGCCACAGAATGCTATAAACAGTAGAGTATAACAAATTTAGTTTTTCTTCATCTTCTTCTTGTTGATCTTCTCCTCTCCTTCTTCTTTATGCTTTTCATCCAAAATTTCTCCTTTCTCTTCCCATCACATTTCTATGTAAATCACTTTGACAAAAGCGACGCTCATCTTCACAATTTCTCCGAAGTTTTCTTCACTTGAATAGCATCAGATGTACTTCTTCCTCTTCAAAACACAAAACATCAACAAGTCATCGCTATGCGATCTTCAATGTCCAAAAATGTTGGGGATTCTTCAACCATCATCGGCACGAACTCGTCATCTTCATCCCGATAAATACTCACCAATCGAAGCGATATCCGCTGTTTTGTCTGTGCTACGGGGTTAGCTGGCCGGTTAAGCAGCACACTAAGCGATCCGTAGATATCATGAAGATGATGGGAAAAAGTGGGGAAGAAGAGGGGAAGAAGAGGGGAAGAACGGGGGGAGAGAAGATGAAGCAGATGATGGAAAATAGAAGAGAATTTGACGAAAAACTCGACTGAAGATGAAGATGGAAAATACTATGAAAATGATGAGAGGAAATGTGATGAGGATGAAGATAATGAAGATGAGGAGAGAAATTTCCTCAGCAAAAGAGATGAAAGATTGCTTCAACAATCCCACACACATAGCAAAATTACGACTTATTTTAAGCTTTTGATGTTTATTCTCTTGTGCAGGAATTATAAGGAAATTACATCCGCATATATGTGCAGGAGAAAGTAGAGAAGGAAGATGCTTGAAAAGCGTGTGTTTGTGTGTTGATATGCGTGTGAAGTTGATGCTTCCTATTCTAGCATAGCTTTCTAGCGGTTTATTTCTTCTGACTTCTTACTGAACTAATATGTGCTTTCAAAGCCTCAAACTTACTCCTACGCTTCTTAAGAGGAAAAATATACAACGCCTGCTACTAGCTTGTGTGTGTATTAGGAGATTCTCTCTTTATCTATACAGCAGCTCACAGTACCCTCTGCTTAAGCAAAGCTAAGAAGGAACGAATTTCACGCACAAATAGTAGCTTTATTGAGAGTTTTTTGGGATGAATTTGTGAGATTTCCGCACACTCTAAGAAGAGGTAAAATCCCTCAACTAACGAGGAAATGTGGATTTCTGCTTTTCTACCGCTTCTCTGGGGCGATGTGTGTGTGTGTGTGCGGAGGGTTTTGGATGGCTGCTGGGGATAGTTTAAATATATGCAGCCCCCATCTATTTAAGAAAAATGTGGGAAGTTGCGAGTGGAGAGGGGAGAAATTTGAGACTCTCCTTAGCTGAGAAGCAAGCATGGAACACACACATAGAGGAATGCGCCTTCAGAGTGAACCGTGCCGTGTGTGTGTTTGCGAGTTCCGCCGTGTGTGAGTGCTGTTGAATCTTAATCCTGTTGCGTATGCATCAGGTATACGTTAAGACGCAATGCTCAATTGTTGTGTGTGAGTTCGTGTCTGAGCTTGCATGCGTGATTGTGTGTGTGCTTGCGTGATTGTGTGTGTGCTTGCGTGATTGTGTGTGTGCTTGCGTGATTGTGTGTGTGCTTGCGTGATTGTGTGTGTGCTTGCGTGAGTGCTTTTCTAAACGGTTGTGTGTTTTTGCTTGTGCGTATTCGCTTGTGTGTACGCTTAGTTCTGTTTTAATAAATTCTTGTCAATCCCCATGTGTGAATGTCTATGTACCCTTTGTGCATGTCATTATAGGGCTCTATAGCCTGCGATTACATATGTGTGTGCGAATAAACTTCCCCTTAAATACGTGATTTCCTGTTGATTCTATGGATATCACCTTCTTGAAAGAAGACACACGCATGTCATTCATTCAGGTATACTGGAGAAACCCAAGAAACCCACTTTTTCGGTGAAATTTATCCTCTAAAAACAGCGAATTAGAGGGAGTTTTGCTGTTATCCGAATTGTAGAGTGAGTGTACGTACACTGAAAGGGGGGGGAGTCCGTAGGGAGATGAGGCGGGGAGGGAGGACACACCATACACATCACACACGCAATCACAGGATAAACACACAAACGCAGAGAGAATCTCATCTCTTGATTGTACACACACAAAAAAACTTCGTCTCTCGATTATGCAAACACGCACACAGAAAAGCATATTTTCAGAGCAAAAACTCCCTTTATCTTGGAAGCTTCTCTGCTTTAACCTCACATCCCTTCATATGCAAAAACATCCAAAGAAATGAGAGCATATCAGCCTTTTGCTGTAGCATTTCAAAAAAAATTTCATTTCTTCTCGCTGACGCTCTGCAGCGAGAGTAAAGTTTGAAGTGTTCGCCTCACAGTTTGAGTGGAAAATAGTGAAAAACATACCTTAAAAGAGCGGCTGTAAACACATTAGCATGCATAACTACTGGGTGTATATACACCCCAAGCACACATAAAAAAAAGGTCAGTCTTCACGTTGTATTGCGTTTAAATGGCCTATATGCAACCCTCGCACACACACAAAAGCTCAGTCTTCGTGTCATACATATTGAAACACTTTCTTTGAAAAAAAATTCTTCAAATTTTCCATATTCCGTATAGGTAGAAGATTCATATGGTCTTCGCACATCAAGTGTAAAGCTAAAATCAAAAGAAAAAGCACACACACATATGCGAATCAGCGTGTGTGTGCAGATAGATGAAGGGAAAATACAATTTAGCACTTTTTTTTCACTTTATACCCCCCCAAATTCAGTCTATGTGTATTTCCACTCACTGTGATACCCATTCTACACATACCATCGCACACACACTTTTACAACTCAAAAAGTGGAGAAAGTAGGTGTACGTACACCAGCGAGAAATCTTCACTTTTTTTCGTAAGAGGAAGCAACCTGTGTGCACATATAGCGGGAGGGTAGCTAGTCTATGATTCTATGAAAATAGACTATCTAGATGAACTAGGCATAACAAGCACACACGAGCGGCTCATAACAGCTCTCGCGCACGGTACAAAGTTCTTGCATCACGTGTGTCCGTTTGTGTGAATATGCACCTGTTTAATCACCTTTTATGCGTGTATCAGTGCACCTCTGTCAACATCGTTTGCGTGTACCAGCACACATCCAAAAACAGCATAAAATCCGCTGATTTTGCCCAGCTTCTTCTAATACTCTACTTTTTCTTCCGGAGATTGCATTGCAAGAGAGTCTTACCCAATCCTTCGTGTTTATGCACACACACGAAACTAGCATAATCTTTACGTTCTAGCTCTTGCAGGCATCATCAGTTACTTAGTGGAGTTGAAGCATTCGCATTTTTTGCTTTTCTGAAGAGCAGTTTTCTGTGTTGCAACTAGTGCTCTAGCTTCCCAGCCTTGGCTTCTTCTTGTTGCTTTAATCTGCATCTTATCGCTACAAATAAGCTTCTTCCCGAGATCTTCATACTAAGCAGTGAGTGTACATACACCCAATAGGAAAGTTCTTTATATCTCCGCTTCAAAGAGTGGGAAGCCAGAATTACTGGGGTCGTAGATCAAGTCTACTAAAAAGCATGCCAAACCTGCAGTTCCCTGCAGAAAATTGATGCTTTAAGGTGTATATACACTGAATATTAGACGAAGTCAAAAGGAAAAATATGAAGAAATGGGGATTTAATGTAGTGTAAGAATTGCAGAGAAGAAATTGTTTATGCAAAGAGAAGGAAAACTCAGAAAAACTGGAAAAAAAGGCTCACACTCAGAGTGGAAACATACACACACTTCACAAGCACAGATAAAAGTGATTTCATCACACATCACACACACGAAAAACAGACCTAACACACGATAAATGAACACCAAACACACGACACACACACACCACACACATAACACACACACACTAAACTTCATTTTAAAGCACCTCAAAGAAATGAAAGGGGCACCTTCGCAAGGCTCCAGGGGCCGGAGTAAAGAGATTGGTTGTCAACGAAAGGCACTTCCATAGCCAACACTACAGCCCTGAGAACAATGTGTTTTGCACACAAATGTATAAGGAAACTGAAAGGATGGAGATCACTCACACACAAATACTAAGATGATATACTGTACATTTGAGTATAAATTGGAAAGCTATAAGCTCACACACAAGAAAAAACGAAACTCTAAACTTTTTAGTATGATTTGCAGATGCAGAAAAGTAGGTGTAAGCACTATTAGACATCTGCACGCACCACATGCACCATATGCTACATATACAAATGAAGCACACCACACACTCGACACATATCACACACGCTTCAAGCACACACAGAAGTACACCCCCGCAAACACACACAACCCAAACCCACGAGCATACAGCACGCGCACTAGCCTATTTAGCCAATTCACATCTCCGGTAAGCTTGTAAGCTACCAGCAAGGCGTATCCATTGCCTGAGAAATGCATAGACACACACATGTTTATGCCAGCTTCATATGCTCAGTAGTGTACGTACATCTTGAGAACCTGTGAGGTTCCCTACTAACCTGCTATACCGTGGAATAGCCCAACACACTTTTGTAAAGATGCCATCTTCCAGACGGTCTCTGCAGCTTCTATGGAGGCCACCTCCCACTTCTTATCCTTCAATACCTGAGGAAAACGACGAGCACATAGGCTGTAGCTGCAGCTTTACGCACACACGCAGAAGAAAGCCATCAAGCAATAGTTAACTAGCAAAGCATTCTCATACACAAAAAATTGCAGCACACACACATACAGCGACGAAAAAAAAAAAAACACACACACACTCACTCGGAAGTACACACGGACACACACACATATATAGCCTTTCCCTACCTCAAAAGCCCTAGCGAACACAAAAACAGCCCCACAAGCTCCATGAAGGAAGTTCATGGCAGTGCTGCTAGTATTTGAAAGAGAAACCTGCCAGTTGCCATTAGCTCCCCTTATTGAGAGAAGGTAATTCAACGCCTGAAAGTAGGGGCTTCTTTCACTCATATAACACACACACAAAGCTAGAGGGATCAGTTGCACGCACACTCAAGGCTTGAGGAAGCAGTTGTATACGCACGAGGCTCACATGATCATCTACATACACACCAGGGACTTACGACCATCTAGACTTCTAAACAAGACTCACACAGTAATTCACACACACATATTCTGCATACAAGACGCATGGGTATACTCGTGTAGACATCACACACATACCGACGTCTTCTTGCACACACGGCGTATGCAATGCACAGGCACGTAGTATACAGACATACAAGCAACACGCACTGTGGCACATACCTCCATAGCTCTACAAGGCTGTACACATGCACACCCTCATACACACACACATTCACTCACATAAACTCACACACTCACACATTCACTCACATAAACTCACACACACACACATTCACTCACATAAACTCACACACTCACACATATCCACACATTGCCACATAATGCCAGTGAGAAATACTCATCGCTGCCACACACCCCCCCCCTCACATATAGCTACACACGAATACATAAACCCCCACACATTGCCACGCGTGTACACACACACCCCTGCGCCGACACATTACCAACTACCCCCCCCACCCATCTCCCACCCACCACCCCCTTACCTTTACTATATCCTTGAAATATTCCCTCCTTGCCATGGCATACTCTTCACCTAGCAGCGCAAACAAAACCCCAAAGAGGCCACACCCCCCCCCAAAGAAGTGCTCTCCACTCAACTGATACATCAATGGGCAAACATCGCTAATCCCTAGACTCACGGCAGATTCTCTTCCCTGAGAGATAATCTGATCAACCAGGGTGGTGGAGAGAAGAGCACACTTCCACCTCCCCCCACCACCTCGGGGGTATAAACAAGCACCCCCC
>JADHZB010000102.1:0-70154 GCA_015657535.1 Nephromyces sp. MM_2019 | reverse complement strand
ACAGAGGTACACATATAGAGAGAGACACACACACACACACACAGAAAGATATACACACAGAGAGGCATACACACAGAGGTACACATATAGAGAGACACACACACACACACACACAGAAAGATATACACACAGAGAGGCATACACACACACACACACATATAGAGAGACATACACACACACACACACACAGATACAGACGCACACAGAGGTATACACACAAAGAGCTGTTCATATAAAGGCACACACGCACACAGAGAAGACACACACTTACCAAAAAAAACTTAATAATCTCCTCGCTACCATTTTTCTCAGTATCATTAGAAGTAGCATTGTCTTGAAGACCGGATTTGCTTTGAAATCTAAACGAAAGAAGCGAGTCATTAACACACACGGAAAAGGGCAAGAAATTTTGAAGGCTTAAAGGATTTATGAGTAGCGTATATGTGAGTTGCTTGCTGAAGAAGTAGTTTGAGTGTTCATCTCTTGGGTGTATGCCTATCTCTTGTATGTCGGCTATTTTCTTTCAAGTAACTCAGTGTGCGTGAGCATTATGTCTGAGTACCTCTTGTGTGTGAGCTGCATTCTTTCACTTAACCCCGTGTGTGCCAGCTGTGTATGAGTATCTCATTTATGAGCTACTTTCTCTCAACCAATCCCGTGTGTTTGAGCTAAATTCTTCCACCAATCCCGTGAGTGGGGGCTGTGTTCTTTCAAATAATTCCGTGTGTGCTAGCTACATTCTTTTAATAATCCGTGTGCGTGAGCTGCATTTTGTGTATGAGCCACTCTCATCAAAAACAACTGAAGAAATAAGCAACCGTAACACACAAAAACTCGCAGAATCAGCGGAATTTTAACCGAAAGAAAAGAAGAAACAGGAGAATCCTCCAAACTCTAAAGGATAAACCCATAGAGGCATATTTTTTCATCCCAAAAACACACACTATTTACATTAGAAAGCTTAGATGAAATACCTAGTTCGCTTCCTCCACAAAGAATCGCAATCTTTGGCGTCAGTGGAGTCAGTAAAGGGCGAAGTTTTTCCGTCGTAATATGCAGTCTAATCAAATAGAAGCTTCAAGCGTGTGTTGTGTATGTGAGTGTATATACACCCCCATGAGAAGCCCGATAAAAAGCTTCAATGCAAGCTAAAAGAACATCAGAAACTGGAAAAAACACTGGAAATTTGAAGAAATCATGAAGAAGGAAGGAATATCAAAAGAATCGCCTAAAAATCTTCCCAAAAAGTATCAAATTTAAGCCAAAAAAAACGTAATTTTGGGTGTTTCTATTGAAGATAAACGTAAACTTCACGGTGAGCTTCTTTGGATTAACATCATGAGAATCAATGCACCCTAACTTGCTGTGAAGATGATGGAAAGGCTGTTTTTACGCAGAATGCGTATGAAATCACTTGCTACATTAAGATTACTAAGTGCTTCAAAGACACACACAAGCGTAGCACAAACACAGAGCATGGTATCCTCGTGCTCTACCATTTGCTTCAGGTTTTCCTCATTAAAGCGAGCAAATTAGCACACCAAACTCGACAAAAAAGATTACTACAGATAACGGAGAAAGCTTCTTTATGCTTAGTCTCTGATTGCTAGTACAACGGCATAAAGCGAACGACACACGTTATCCTCATGCTTCCAAGCAAACTAGTATTACACGATAGAGTATCTTAAATACGGGTTCTCATCCCTCTCCCAACATGTTGAAAACACCCCTTATCATTCCTCTCCCACCATATCCCATCTCCCTCCCACCTTATCCTATGCATCTCCCACCCTCTCCTACCATATCCCAAACAACCTCCTCCCGCCATACACCAAGCACCCCCACCCCCCAAAACCCCCCCCCTACACACCAAAAATACCCAAAGCAAAGCCTCCTGCCTCCACCCTGTACTCACCCACTGTTTCCAAGCATCCCGTATAACATTCAGCCTACTCTCCAACTGGTCAAAGTACTCCAGTTTACCAAAGATTTTCTGTATAGCATTTTCATCATCAAACTCTGCGATTCCTAGTATGAACCTCAGTGTAGCAACTAGGCCAGCACTATGATCAAATAGCCATTCATCAAGCGTTTTTACACACACACAGGAGCCAAAGGAAGTGGAACGTACACCACCATGGCCACCTTCTCCCAAGCCAACATCATCAGTAAAAGAAGCAAACGAGCCGGTGGAGCGATCAAGTAATAGATGAGGGCGTTCAGTCTCAGCGGAGGATTCGACTGAGGGGGGAAGGTGATCTTTGCCAGCAGCCTCTACCCCTTCTTTTCCACCTTCTTGCATTGTTAGGGTGGGAGGTATGCTGGAAGCATTGGAAGAGTGCGTTTTGTGTGTGGGCTGGGGTTGGGTGGTGGAGGGTTGGTTGGTTGTGGGGGGGGGGTGGTTGGTTGGGGGAGGGTGATACGTTGTGGTAGGTTGGCTCTGTGTGAGAGAGTGGTTTTCCTGCCCGGGAGAGTTATTTTCTTGCTCGGGAGAGTATAATTTCTCTTCGCTATCAGCACTCGCACTTACAGGCAGCTCACCACCGTATTTCACATCGAGAGAGAAGCTATAGAATTTGTAGGTAAAGTATATATTAAGCAGGAAAAAGCAGTTTTCTGTAGATTCATTCAGCAATATCAGTTTTACCAGCTCTCTGCACTGTAAATCGCTATATAAGCCGCTATTTTGGGGTTTTCTCTGCGAAGGAGATGAAAAATACGTGTCTCCTTCCTGTTGAGCACTAAGCAGAGCTTCCTCTCTGTTTTTCACATTCGAACTAGAGGCGATTTCTTCTATATTTTCGTCAATTCCAGGCTTAAAATGCTTTGGCTTAGAACGCTTCGCCAGAGGGCGAAAGGAAGAAGAAACGGGAGTCGGCTGACTAAAAATCACAGGGGGAGATGATCCCGAAGCGCAAAGTGGAGAAGAAGTGGGGTTTCTAGAAGCATTAGATCGCTTAGCGATGGAGGTTTGTGTTGCAGCTTCAGCTGTAGATGCAGGATTAATAGGAGGGCAACTGCGTGTAGCCCACGATTTGGAGGGATCTGGTGAACAAGTGATAACAGGGGGGCTTTGTAGCGGATTTTCTGCTTCTTTTCTCGCAAGTTTTGAGGCTTGGAAATCATGGAGAAACCTTGAAAAAACTCCATCAGAATCAGCTTGACTAGCAGTGGCTGACATCAGTAACTGCTGAAGTTTATACTTTAGCATACAAAGACCCCACCGAAGACACGCACACTCCAACCACCTGTGAATTCCAATGATCATAAAGTAATCTTTGGAGAGAGAATCCGCCGTTTTCTCGCGAGAGTTTGCATGCTGAAACAATAGAGCTGCTTGCTTTCTAGTGGAATCCCAGGCAAGCTTGAATATACAATACTGATGAGAGATTGCTTCCTCACAGAATAGGTAACCACACCAGGTAGTAGACAATGAAGAAGATAACGTATCAAGCATAGCTGCAAAACCTGGAAAAAAGTTGGCACCCGGTGGGAAGGTGTTAGACGATCAAACCAGAAACATTTAGCATGAAAAGACGCAGTTTTAGTGCAATCGGTGAAGGGAAAATCACATCATGAAATTGAGGGAGAAGCACACAATGAAGACGAGCAAAAAGCATGCAACAACGAGCAAGAACCCCACACAAAACAGCGAGCAAAAATCCCACACACACAGCAGTGAGCAAACACCACACGCACAGCAGCAAGCAAGAACACAACTATTTTCTGTATTCATCACCGATTCCTCTTTACCACACACAAACCAAATAAAACCCAAAAGATATTAGCATGGGAGCAAATTTTATAGCTACCTGGATATTCTCTCGTTCTGCAACTGCGAGAGTTTCCCAGCTGCGATGCTTGTTCCCCAGCCCCATCTGCTCCTTCTGCTACATTTATCAGCGTATCTTCGGATTCTGCTTCTTTCAGTGAGAAAAGATTGTTAATAAAAATCCCTTCATTAGAGGTTGTGACGTTATCACTGAGGTATTGAAAGTATAGCCATTCATAGTGAGAAATTTCAACTAGCAGATACCTCGGAAAACCAGAGGTTTCGTGTCCATCCGACCCAAAATATTGCCCTTCCGCCATTGGATTCAATGCACGTAGCTATTATTCAAAGCAGGAAGCACAAGCGATTTTCGCATAATGAAGAACCAGAAAAAAATGGAACCAGCCCTCCGAGTAGTCACATCATCATGCGTTACCCCTGAAATGAGCGCAAAAATTTTGCAGTAAAATCTGCACTTTAACCACTGCGTAACCCTAGATTTTGTGTTTGCTGCTTCCAAAAAAGTTGCAGCACACGATGATATACTTCGCTGAATATACAGCGGATCACCCTCTATGTATGATGCTAAACCGAGAGCTTTCGTTTATCAAGCAGTTTCCATTTATTTTTGCCATCAGCTCTACACTTCAAATAGCTTTGTACACACATACGAACTCAAACAAAAAATAAACACATCCTCAAGCCCTCCATTAAAAAAAAGAGAGGTTATCTTTACCATCTTCTCTCCCTCATCTACCCGACAAAAAATTATTCTAAATTACCCGAATTTGAGTTCTTTTCTTGATGTATAGGATCAAAGGAGAGATAAAATGCTCCAGAGCATGCTCATCACACCCTTGTAGGGGGTGCCAGGCCTGAAGAAGGTAGCTTGAGTCTCTAAAAGACTCACCCAATTCGTAGAGTCACATACATGTGGAGGAGTCTCACATCCCCTAAGCACATTCACGTGGATAAAATCCAAATAGGATGTATTTACCCCCTAATTCGGTATTTTTTATCAAAACTTTCGTAATCAGTCATGAAAGAGAAAACATACAAAACTCTCGATGTGGGATATGAGACAGCAATGAAACCAATAATAAAAGAAATAAATCGCTTTTTAAATAATAAAGGGCTAATTGCATCACAAAAAACCGTGATAAGCTGAAGACTTGCTCAATGTTGTTTAGTCCAGAAGTAGACAGCTTCGTATATGTCAGCCAAAAATACAGGCTACAAACAAAAATGCACACAGGAGGCAACAGACATATTTTTGCAATCATCTGCCGATTATACTATCTTAAAAATGATTCAATAGTTCCATATTGTAGCGATTCGCCTTACAAAATTCCAGGAAGCTTTGAAGTGGGGGCTAAATTGCAGTGTGTTTGTGAGGGAAAATCGATTGAGTTGGGAGGCAGAGATATTATTGTGTGTTTCTTAGATGAAATCCATTAAGAAGCAGAGAGAGATTATTGCAAGCTGGAGATTCAACACACACGCAGGAAATCGCATGAGAACTCACATTCCAAGGCAGTGAAAAAACGTGAAAGTGCCAGTTGAAGGCAAGCCAGACATTTAAAGCTTCAAAAAGCTATTCTGAGCTAGTGTCCAGTGACCTTCGACTCGTCTTGGTGTCTGCTCTTTTTCATATGCGCCTAGCAGCGATTTACGGATGTCTTCCTGCAGGAGAGACGTACCTTCTGGTGCTTTAGCAGACGTCGCCTAGCTTACAAACTCGCCTTAAAGGCGAGCCATAGCTATGCGCAATATTTTTATAGTTTTATGCTTTTTCAGGTTAAAGATTAAAAAGCCTTTTTTTTCTGGGTAAACAGAGTAAGTGTGCCTAGTAGGGAGCTACGGGCAGAAGTAATGCTACGGTGTCTCCGACTGCATGAGAATGTGTGTCTTGGTTTCAGCGTATGTGTGTGGGTTTGTGGGTTTGTGCGGGTTTTTTATGCATGGGTTTGTGCGAGTTTCTGTGTGCGGGTTTCTGCGTACAAGTTTCTGTGTGTGAGTTTCTGTGTACGAGTTTCTGTGTGCGAGTTTCTGTGTGCAACTTTGTAACTGTGAGTTTGTATGGGTTTATGTATGCTATTTTAGGTGTGTGTGTAACTTAGTGTATACGTCTGTTTGGGTGTGGGCGTGTGCGCTTTTTTTGTGGTTGTATGTGAGGAGGTGATGTAGGTGTTTTCAGTTGGTGTATTTTTTTGGGCTAGCTTCTTTGTGTCTGGTTTTCTATGCAAATTTTATATCCGAACTATTGTTCTGGCCTTGGTAAATGGCAGAGTATCATGCCAAGAAAGATTAAAGTGTAAAACAGACTTTGTTTCTCAAACAACAAATTTATAAATTTAGCATATGATATTGCTAATATAGCTTTAAACAAAACACTGGCTTGCCACGCAGTAAAAATGTAGGTAAAATTTATTGGTAGTAGCAATGTCTTTAAATATTTCATACTTCAAAAAATAAAAGGATTTATGTTTATCGCTTGAATTCACTGATTTCTTAGTTGTAAATACATCAATCCTGATTTCATTCAGAAAGCTTTAATACTTTTTGTGAGCTCCCTTGACTAACTATGGTGTCAGCATTCACAATTAGGGAGTAATATACATACTCCAGCCAACATGAGAAGGATGAAAGAGTCTCCAATCTGTGCATAACACACTAGGCTTCGATCGAAACAGCACCTAATTTCTCAATCCACATCTAAAAGCTTTTCCTTAATACCAATTACTCCTGTCTACACCCATAAGAGCTAAAGCACTATCGTAGAGAAGATATCATATACATCAACTCCCTCTTATGTCTCCTATTAAGCGAATTTTAAATGTGGAACTTAGACAATCTAGCAACTTGCTGTGTCCAGCTCTCTTTTGAGAGATATATTACCACATAATGTTAACAATCCATGTTCACCTTCGCTATTTTCGAGTTGGTGAAGAGATATTTGTAGGTGGTAATGGCAAGTCTAAGTGAGAGATGAGAAGGTTGATTTCGGTTAAAATGCCATGTTATTATAATGCTTTATAACGATAAAGTTGAGTTCGCTAGCTTACTTAGATATTTTTTACCCTGAGGCATCTTCCAGGAGAGCTAAAATTCCGCAAAAAGTACTTAATTCGACGTGAAATGCTGGTTTCAGCCGATTTTTTGCTCGGTTTTCGATGTCACTAATACCTTTTTTGGTCTTGCCTCGTGTCAGTCGGCATGGAGAATGTATTAAGACAGAACTGCGAACTTGCTATAATTTAAAAAGGTGCTATGAAACTGGGCAAAGCACACGCTGGTGTCACGAATAATTGATACAACACTTTTTTTTAATGCCAAAGACATTCTCAACCTTTTTCTATTGATTTAACAGCGAAGTTCACCGCTTATTGTATTTTAATTAGTGAAAACCAATATATCTTCCTTTATATCTATAAGTTTGTAAAAGAGAAACTTACTTATGATTACTTCTCATAGCACCACTACCTAATATATCCGGCGAGCGCACAACTGTTCATTGATCAAACTTTAGGAAAACCTATGACCAATTAATGTAATCAGGCTACCATTCCTTTAGACTAGCGTGTAAACATGCGAGTTTTTGCTTTTTGAATTATTCGTAATTATACTTTATAATATGAAGTTTGGATTGTTGTTGTCTTCTAGGTTAAATTAGTTAAATCTTCCAGCTAATTTATATACACACGAATATATACTTTCACCGGTTTTACGCCCTGCTTGGTAGAGTAAAATTTATTGGGTAATCGAGAACGCCAATATCTAACATAATGGTTCCATTAATTTACATATCTCACCTATAATTAACGATTAAACAAGCGCGAAGAGAGCCAATTGAATTGTGCTATAATGCTAAAGCACCAAAAACTGTACATGGAATCCCGATTGCAGCCAATGTCGGAACGTTTAGTGAGCAAATTTTACACTTGACAGAAGATTCAAGTGCGTAACTGTGATGAAGGAAGTATCTTTTTCCACGCTTTTTCGTATGGAAATTGAGGTGCTACGCTATACTTTTTATATTTTTAATAAACAATTACAAACCAAATTGACCGATTTTATACGGTTAATACATAAATAAAAAAACCTATTAAAGTACTTTCAATTATTAATTCATCGCAGCATTTTTTCATAAAGTGGTTTCTGTGAAACTATTCGTTGAATTCGTCTATTTTTTGTAGCGATTATTTTGGCAGATTACTCTTTCAAGCCATTGGCATATCCGTAGATGCAGCACATAGACCAATGAAGAGCGCAGCTAATTTTCAAAAACTCATTAGCTTTAGAATGGTTCGCTTCTCTTTATATGAATTTTCATCCTATATATCTCTATTTCAAGGGCGACTATTATTCTCCATGGCTAACTTAGCAATACTTAATTGCACTGCGTAGTATTATTATCAAGAATCAAGTTATATCTTTTTTAGCATGATTTAAGACTCCACATACATTTAACGATGTAATTCAGTATCACGATCGGAAAATATCAACAGGAACCATACAAAATGCGCGCTTAACTTTTTCGTCTATGGCGGTGACTTTAGGGTTTTGGCAGGACACTCTTGCACTCCTTTTAAATAACTTCCTCTACTGGATGATTAAACCTAAGTGCAGGCACTGGTGCCTTGATCTTACAGTTATCGTCTAGCAGCATATACCATTACTAATACCAGAAGCTTGTTAAAGTAGCCTCAAGTGTGCTTAGGCATAGTGGTTACACGTGAAAATTGCAGGTATAGGTAATTTCAATGCTCATGTATCGTTGTTCAGTATTATATATATACTTTAACTCACATACTGAAGATGGGTGTTTGAGGAACATTTAAAAATTATGTATCCCAAAACCAAAGGGAAGTAAATGTAAAGCATATTCAATGAAAATGATGCGTTTCGTCCAAATCTAAGCGTCTTTTTTTATGCCCTCCACAGAAAGCTAGGTCATTTATTCACAGGATTCTACTTTCGCTACTAATTTCTTGCAGCTTTGTTAGTTTGTTCAAGTATCTGCTGCTCCTATTACCGCTTTGTGCATGACTCCTTGCTCATTAATCTAATGAAAGTCCACTGATTCTAACGCCCTTACTGAATATAACAACAAAATATGATTAGTAGTAAATATACAGATTATTCAGTTAAATTCACGCTTTATCTACGGAGCTCAAAACGAAGCTTTGCAGGTCGCTAATTTTCCTTTAAACAAGTTGTGGTGGCTAAGGTCCTTCGTTAGAGTATACCAACTCCCGTGTTATTTTGCAGAAGCGTAATTGTACTCTAGCTACGCAGTTTATACCCTCGCCCTAGTTCTTCCGAATGGGAGCTACGTCGCTTCCGTGCCCTCGTACAGCCGGAGTTTTTCAGTAGGCCGCATGCTTCATTGCTTATATTCCTATTTCGAGTAGTTTGGCCATGTTCCCATGCGAGCACAACGTAAATTTTTTTTTGGAGTTCCATGCTGCCACGAAACCAATTTGCAAATGCAGCTGCAAAAAAATGTTGGAGTCCATGTAATAGAACAACCTTCATTTTCGCCTCGGAGGTACTTACGGATGGGCTGCTGATGATACAGAACATATTTCAACGGAGTTCAATTACCGAATTATTTGAGTAAAACTGCGCCTTACCCCCTATGCTACCATACAAAAGATGAAACCACCAGCAATCCTGGGCAACAGCTTCTGATTAAGCTATTCACTACTACTTCCATGTACTGACTTACTAATAAGCTGCAATGTGTAATAGCGGCATGAGTCTTCGATTAACAGTTCTCGTGTTATATCGCATGATGAAAACAGGGGGAAGAACTTAAGGCTGTAGAGAGATTCGTGCATGCCAGTGTAACACAGCCGGTACTATCCTTTTAGGTTCACTCATTCTTTTAGTGGTTACAAGCAGTAAAAATGTAGCACGCCAATCGGGACTGCAGGTTACCAGGAGAACATCTTTATATTGTAAATCACAGGGCTGCTTCAAGTAATAGAAGCTGTAGAACCAAGCACTTTTACAGATGTTTTAATTTCCCTGTAAAGAACTTTTTCTAACAGTCAGTACGTGCAATGGCTGTGAAACTCGTCAATGCAAGGTATTAACATTTATGAACGTACCTTTAAAAAACTACGGGCACACTAGTGTAATCTTCAAACAAAAAAAAATACGGTCTACCGACTATAGTTACCACGACTCAGAAGAGGATACATCATAAGCAAAACTAGGCATTTATTTAGTATGATCCATAATCAACTTGGGAGGCTCTCTTTAATTGTGGGCGCCAGAGCGTATATTCTGTAGCAGGGGTTTACCATGTTCGACGAACAGGTCGCTTTGTTTTAGTCGAAAAAAGAGCGTGAGTCCAGTTACGTCAAATTTTCTTGAGTAAAAAAAGTGAAAAAGGTAAATAGCGTAAAAAAACAAGAATGTGAGGCTAATAGTCACGGTAGTTCAGTATTTCCTGGAGCAATAGCTCACTTTCCTCATATCAAACAGCTTACTTTCTTATCCATAGTGCCTAAAAGTAGTATATAAGTCCCACTAACATAGTGCCCTGGACTCCAGAATATACAAAAACTGTGCCTGCATGAAAGTCCATACATGGCACCCTAATTTCCTCTCGTAGGAGCTTGCGCATACCCAGGTTTTCTTTAATTCTTTCCCTGTTTCTACCGTTTCTGGAATCACTATGGAACTGTTCCGGTTATCCCGGATTTTGTAGCTGCTCTTGCCATTTAAATGATGTAAACACTTTTCATTTTTGTGTCAAGAACGATTTACTGGTTTGCATTTGGGCTAACAACATAGGTATTTTGGTAACCCGATGATTCTTAGTAGCCAGCTAAATCAGTTACTTTAACTATTATGTCGGTAAGACCAGGCGCCCCTGATTCAGGAAGCTGCCCTTACTGGCAACTTGATAAAGTTTTGGATTACAGAAGATCTGCGGCAAGATGTCAGCCTGCAATGCTAAAGGCACTCAGAATACCATGGGTGCACTTCGGCCTTCTAGGAGTCCGCAGTTTTTCCATTGCTACCCCTTCATTGTTGCTACCAAGAAGGGCAATCAAAGAGAGAGTAGCTGACACTGGAATTGGGTGCATTGGTCCGCATAAATCACAAGCAGTGGTGGCGTATGATCGATTTGGTAGTAGAGAGAGCAATAAATCCAACTATGGTGAAAGACCTACCGTGAATGCTGCCGGCGTAAAAGTTATTGAAAGCAACATTCAACTGCGTCTAACAAGAGGAACAAATAGCCTTGACTTCCTTGCTTATCACGCAGGATCCAAAAACAGTGTTCTGCAAACTAAGCGACCCTCATGGGTACTGGTGTTTTTCCTCATGCTCCTGAGGAATCTAATGGTATGCTTCATGAATGTCTCAGCATGAGCATGACACTCAAGCGGTATGGAAAAACGCAGGGCACTGTGATTTCGCGCTTGCTTTCACTACAAAAATGATTTCGAGACCAAATTTGCCATATTAAAAATAATTTATAATGCATATATATTATACAGATCGCAACGCATCACGGTAATGCTCTCGCCATCCCTGCGGTAGACACGGAGCTATTTGATGGAAACGCACTACACGCAAGGGCCGGAGTCTGCGGAACTGCAGGTCAAAAGCTTTGGTTATAGGCAGTTATATAAAAGTTGATATGACGGGAAATGTATGTCAGGCAGCATTGGGTATCACAGCTAGAGCACGTAAATCTCTCAACTTTACATGGGTGGTCTAAACTGCCGTAATTTTGGCTTTTTAAACCTACTAGGCCAGAATCCAATATTTTGTGAGTTTACCAAAGAGCCTAAGCGCGATGCTGATCTACATTCAATGAGATATTGTAGCCGAAATATAATATTCTTTCGCAGCACATGGAGCTAGGTGGAGCTATGCGCCATGTGTGCATCAAAGCGGTCAAAGCTATGTCGACTTATGCTCCTATACTGCATGTTACAAAATATTTGCTCTACCCCACCTATCCGGCCTGGAGGCAACTTTTTTACTATGTTAGCGCGTTTTTTTTTCATGGTCATGACAGTGCAAATCCATCAAACTTTGTGCTAAATTTTACAGGATTCGTTTATTACACAGCTAAACCTTAAAAAAAGTTTTGTGATATTTATTATTCGAATCTTACAATTTAGTAGCAGTGATAAATTTCATTTCATAAGAAGGGTAACCGTAAATACGTAAAGTATACTGGATACCAGATATTTCTTCCCGTAAATTTCGTTTTTTTTGCGAAGGCACGGGAGCAACTGGCAAGAGTCTGTGCCCGTACGGTGCAGTTTCCCACGCAGCTTTGAAGCGCCTCATGGCGTCTATTTCTGTGTCAGATGAAAAGAAAGTGCTGCCATCCAACGATGATACCACGACTGGTAAGTATTATGCATAAGCATCTTAGATAAACGGTTAAGGATGGTAGTTTCACACCAGAAATAATAGGGCTGATCCTACAAGAAAGTTGTATTGGTAGACCTATACATAATCGATTGATATAAATGGATTTCACAAAGCATATTGAGCCTTTAGCTTTGGGAAAATAGTGTACTTTCAGAGCGCAAGCTCAATCTCGGAAAGCGTATAGTGTAGTAGCAAGTTTATCCAAATTTTATCGCCCATTATTTTATGGTTATCCCCGCTGATGGGCAAGGAAGGCTACATCCTCTATGCAAGATGCTATAGAAAGGGATAGTGCAGCTTGGAATTTAAATGTACCTAGGAAGGTTCAGCATCCGTATATGAATCACGCTGCTTCTTTTCCACCAAATTAAAAAGGGAAACTTTCTTGATCTGCTTCAGTCAAAGATTCCGAGGGATCCGATGAAAGGTTCAAGCTTGAGATTATTAGTACTCATGGCGCTGGATTTATGCAGTTTGGGGCTTTAGAAGCAATTATTTACAATGAAAGCACAGTCCAAGAACCTAAAACAGATGCCTTAAAAGTTTATAATTTCCACGGTTAGCAAAAAGGCGTTATCAACCCATAAGATTTTGTATACTTGTGATTGAAGTTAAACCTTATTAAACAATTTTCAGTTTCTTTTTTGACACCTTGGAGCTGCATGCCAACTTTTCAAGATTTATAAATAATATTTTTGAGCTTCAATTGAAGACTCTTGCGTATTCGCTACGACTGGCGCGCTTAAATTTCGGTGTAACGCCCATCTGCTCATATACTTTATTTGCATTATATTGTGCGTGCTAGCGTTTTATCGGAAGTTATAAAAATAAAGAATAAACTGCTTTATTCTTCAATGTCTCGTTTACGCAAAGCGAAACATCCCGATAATTTGAAGATATTATTTTAATTACTCTACACAGATTCTCTGATTGACGCAAGATCCATAAAAATGTCCACTTTACACTATAAAATTGCATCTATTTGCATCTCGATGAAGGATGAAGATGGGAACCCCATGCAATTGCGATATATTAACCAGCAGCTGAGATGCGTTCCACGAAAAGATGTGTCATCTGGAGTAACTGCAACCTGTATTGATGATTGTGGCAGACCTACCACCTGTGCTGGAAAACCAAAAACTTACCCAAGCATTGAATCGCCAAAAACTCGGCTGGAAAACAAGTTAAAGGCAGAGATTATCAATACTTGCGGTAATATGTATGCATAGTCAGCAGACTTACCATTTTTGGCTCTCTAGCTCGATGCAAAACCGCTAAGCAATTATTGTAGTGGAATTCTCTAAGCCAGAAGATTAATGGGGAGTGAGATAATACAATGATAGCTCACAAATTCCAGTCTAAGCATATATTTAAAGGCAATGTGAATCCATTCTATTAAAAGTGAAATAATACAAAAACCTAGAAAAATTGATGGAGCAGCCTATGTTAACAGTTAAAAATTCTTTTCTAGGCAAGGGCACTGATTTGCTTTTGTCGTGTAAGAGGTGATTGGAAATTTATGCCAAGGCTAGTTCAGTTAATATTTATCCTCTATGCTTTTCTGCCTGTTCTTTCAGTCGCGTCCAATACCCAGAAACATTTGGACCGCATGATCTGCAGAGAAGATGAAGTGTTTAGGCTATATATAAGAGTTCCTGTGTGCCTAAAAAAGGCCGGAATGGATTACAGTGCGAAATCAGATACTCTAAGTTGCTATGACGATTGTTTTAAATCTATCAGTTGCTACGGAAAGTTGCAGGAAAGTGGGAAATTCTCCGCCAAACGCGCTGCGACCTTGCTAGACGCTACGAAATATGCCTTAATGGCAAAATTTTGCGGTACGTTAAAAGTTACGCAAAAGAATAATATCAGTCAACTAGTTTGTACTTTCAAGGACTTATAAATAAAATTAGGCCGCATTAGCCTGTAGTACTGTGCATAAGTTGAGAAACCGAAGAGAGTTCATAAGTAATTTAAAATGGCAAACTTAGCCTATAAGTTAAGAGCTAATGCAATTCTTAACCTTAAGCCCTGCTTTTCATCTACTAATAAACTAAAAAGGTTACGAAAAAATTACTTCTAGGTGTTCTGACTAAATTTAAGCTTAAATTTCAATATAAGCTGCAAGAAAAGCTACAAAGTGGTTATTTTAAAGGAAACATAAGAGGTTTGGCGATGGTGCCTAGTTTAACGCTCCAAGCTGACGCTCAGCCTGCCCTCAGAAAAATCCTTATGAGCTGGCTTCTTTTTTACTTTCAAAATAACCTCTAACTCAAAAAAAAGATTATTATCAGATGGCGCGTCTTTTTTTACTTATAAAATGGTCCCTGTAATTCTTGGGAACGTGTAAGTGAGGTGTTAGGCGCTCACACCAAGCGCAGAAATGATTCCTTTCACGCACTAAGTCTAGCAAAGAAGACGTTAGAGGCTTGGAATGACTTTCTTTTTTATACAGAAACTGGTGATACGCTGCTAGAAACAACGAGTCCACGCAAAGTGTTTTTAATGTGTTTGTAGTCATCCCGTCTTAGTTATCTGATTCTCAAGCAACGTACTGCAGGAGGATCATATCATCACAAGGTTTTTCTTGCTATTGCGTAGCATACCTCAAAGATAGTAATTTGATGGAATGAAGCAGCAATTACATAGCATGCTCTAAAGATAGTAGTTTCATGAACTGGGGCAGCAAGCATTGATATTGTAGTAATCTGCCCTACCAAGGGTATTAATTTTAACTTTTTCAGTATGTGATGAGACTCTTGAAGGAATTGGTGCTGATTACCGGGGATGCCAGACGAGAACAAGAAAGAATTTTAAGTGCCGTACGTGGAACAGTGTTACAAACCAGGATGATTCCACAGCGACTCATGCATTTTGCCGAAATCCACGAAAGCGGGACATTACCATCTGGTGCTTTACAGATGACAGAGACAATCCCTATGATTACTGCGATCCTTTAAGTAAGGCTTACTCATAAGAATTTACGCGCCAAAGCTTATAGAATTTTCGTGTGTGGCCACGTTTACTTGTTTTCTCCAACTTAAGCGGCTTTGGCAAAAATTATCTGGCATTTAAATTTTGTGTTTAAGCTCATTTGTACAGTGGGAAATCTATTTAGCAATAAGAAAATCTGTTGGATACCATCTCGTATAACAGCATATGCATTGGGAGTGCCGCGCATACAAGCAGGGGGATAGCAATGACAATGCGGAAGCCTTAAATAAAATCAACGTTGAATTTATCTGACGAAGAAAATATAATTTTTTTCTGTCCCTGTTCAGCGCAACTCAGCTTGCTTTCTTTTTCTTTCAGGGAATATGGATAAGGTTTTGCAACCTGGAGAAATGTTTGAGTTACATGTCGACTACTCAGCGGCTTTATCCCGAGTATTCATTCAACTTATAGACAATTCACATGAATGCGGAAGCGAGGATGCAACAATTAGCACTTTCATAACTCGTAACCAAGCCAATGATACAGGAAAATCGAAAAGAGGTGCATCCGGTTTTCACATGATCTTTAACGGATTTGAAGTATCAACAAATCCAGTGAAATCAAAGGCGAAGATATGCGTGTGCTTTGACCATAATTATTCCACATCGAGGATGAAGGGTAGCGAGCATCCCCAATGCTCTAGAATTGAACATTTTACTACGCATTACGGGACTATCCATGTTGCAGGTTGGTTTAAAGTTTGCATTTTAGTCACTGAAAAGTAGTACAAAGTGTAGTCTCTGCATTTGACCTCGTTAAAATCTTGTGTTACATTTGAAACTTGCTTTAGTTTGGCTGCAGAACATGAAGATTTTCGCATGCCCATAGAATGAAATAATTTGGATATTTTGGTGAATTTCGCTTTTTATTAATGCTAATTAGGAAAATCTAGCCCTCTAAAGGGTAGATTTTCAAAATATTTGCTTCTTTTCAAGCTGTTAATATTCTTTTATTTTTATAAATATTTTTTGTTTCATTATTGGCAGGATTTTTATTTTAAAATGCTATAGTTTTAGTCATTTAACATTACTTTTCATACGCCATGTATGCATGGTTCGTGCAGCAGCCAAAGCATAACTTATCCTTGTTGTTTTGCTATTGTTTTTTCATCAATCGGTTGCATCCTAACCGAAAGCGCCGTTATATATTTCATATCTTAAAATTACTTTTCGAGTACTTTAATGAGGTTAGCGCTAACTTGAATATTCATGAAATGGAGCTATGGTCCATGAAGATATACCCTTTTAATCTTGCACGTGCTCGCCAAATTTTTTAGAAGCAAAAACGATTATAATTTTTTATTGTCTGCTCTGCCTATGCTGATGAAGCTTGTTGGAGTAAGAATAGCATGAATAATTGAATGACTTTTTCACAATATGAAAAGTTTTTAAAGTGGTTTTCTATTATTTTTTTTCCCTAAGAAAAGTTTTTTACCTCCTGTGTTGCCTTCTTTATAAGGACCCAAATTTTTACCACCGAATAAACTTCCCGTAACTCACGGAAAAGTCATGGAAGCAATTACCATAGAGCTCACAGGATTCAACATAGGACCAGAAGATGAGATATTCCTTTTAAATTATAATAGTGGAAAAATATGCACTTCAGAAGGTTTACTGAAGAATTTTGTGGTCCACTTGAATAGAGAGTATGACTACAAACTATTAGCTGGAAATGTGATTAAATCAAAATTAATCTTCGCTCTTGAGTTTAACGCCGGCACGAAACATAGTCTGCATGAGCAAAGTTTCTACGGCATTCACACGAAGGAATTTAAGATTCCTTATCCCGGCAGTTACTTCCTCTGCTGGCGTGCCTCTGCTTTCAAGGACACCTCACAGCCTTTCAGCATGGTTACCAAGCTTCTCATAGAAGGTATTTCAGAAAATTACATCGGCAAAAATTAGCGCGCTTTGCTTAAATTAATTATCGATTACCACAAGTTCGGTTTTTACCCCAACATCGCGCGTGAAATTTTTAGTAATAGGGAATTCAGCTAGCAACTTAAAATGGGTTTACTATGCTTACCAGAAAAATCGAAAAATTACTTAACAAACAGCTTCTGCTACATCAATTTGTACTTGGTTACCTCTCCTGCTCACTGACCTCTTTTGGCCTATACTGTTGCCGATTACTTAAAATTTTTTACCGCAAAGTTAGCAATCCCGACGCCAGAGTGCACTAGGAGGAGATAAATATACAAAGGTTGAAGTAAGGGCTGGTGCATGTTGGATTTTGCCTGTAATATTTTGCTCAAAATTATAGTGGCAAAACTAAAAAAAAATTTGGCCGCTCAGGGATAGATCTTTTAAATACCAAGGAGTTCCCGTACGACATAGAAGCACCAGCAAAGGAGCAGCCGATATTTGCTTTATCATTCGATGCTTATTCTTGGCGACCACACGAGCTTAGGGCGCGTATCACTGAAGTTGCCCTAAAGGTGTCTGAAACAAAAAATTGCTCAGGGACTACTGTAGCGTCGTCTACTAATATTAGCAGCTGGCCATCATCAAGTTTAACTTATAATTACGGGATCGTGGCACAGTAAGTAGTCTATCATGATGATCTGATGTTCTCGATTAAAGCGTATACTTCAAGAATATCCGCACAATCGGCTTTTTGTTAAAAAGTTGATGTACCGGAATTCTAGAACTTTGCAAATAGTTTACACGCAGAATTGAGGTGGCAATGTAAGACCTTTATTTTTTTCAATATTTCGGTTTGAAGGAGAGTTTTATTAGTGTTGAAGTATTTTTATCTTTCAAACTTCGCCGTGCTAACATTAAAACCACCTCCTTTTGTAAAGTAAGCTTTTCGCTTGCCTATAATCTTCCCTCGTGAATGCCCCTTTCAAGCCTCTTGTATTATCATCTTTTTCTCACTTCTGTTATCAGTTTAATTATGGCCTCATAAAATAGCCTTGTCACTTTTTTGCCGTCTCAGCTCCCTCTTTATAAAGCCAGGCAGTATTGATCAAAACAAAACACACCTTAGTATTTGTGCCACGGTGCGATACAATGACAGTCCAGCAGAAAGACACCTCTTGCTAGGCTATGCTTATCCCGCTACTCATATAGAGTACAAGGTACCGGGTATTACGGCCCGGGAATTTTTAGGAGAGCGTCAAGGCAAATCCTTCACTATTCACTTTAGCGAAACTTTTAATGTGTTCAAAAACTGGTATGATCTGAGCTTTCGAAAATGGGCAAGCAATTTTTTTGAGCCGAAAAATTATCCCAAAGCCATTAGTTTTTGGCCTTATGCAGAAAAGCGGGGGATACTCGTGGTTGCATACTTTAAGAACTATCTTTTACCTATGAGGCTACTTGCCATTTCTAACGCTCCTAGGCCGGCAGCCTGTTCTGTGATACTGCAAGATGGGATTCCCCATATGTTTCTAGCAGCCAACGATCCTGCTAGAGTTATTAAATACAACTTCACTAAACTTACTGGGGATCTGCAACATAAATTTATTGAAGATACGCTTCACCCATCGACTAAGGATAATTTCAAATATTTGACTGACATTGAGCCGATTATTAATTCTAAGGGAGATGCAAAATACTTCTTGGTTGTAGACAATATGGCCAGCCGGTTAACGATACTGGATGTCAATCTGAATAAGATATGGGATTCATCTTCACTTGTAATTCCAGTTGAAATGCTTAAAAATCCTACAGGGGCTTCCTGCCTTCCAGCCAAGGCAAATGAAGTTGAAACCTTTTGCTTCGTAACTGACACGTCGAACAATCGACTCCTCTCTTTTACAGTTAACACTTATGATGGAGCTATCCTTTTAAATGATTTTTATTCCAGCGATGGCATCGTGGGCGGCGTTGATACAACGCTCTACCTCCCTACGCTAGTAAAAGCCACGTATTTTCAAGGCAGCACATTGATCTACGTTGTCCAGGTAAGGATAAAATCCTTAATTTGATTTGGTAAGACTGAATAAATAAACAGTTATAGCGCGCACTCGCCTACTACCTGGCATGCTCATGAATATTATACTACATTAGGGTTATTAGGGTAATAAGCGCATATAATTTGAATGGGCCTAAAAGTACTTTGCGACCCTTAGTATCTGCAGCAATCGTCTACACTTTATTTCACGGCACCACTTGGTGCTCGCAGTAAGCACAGCCACATCTCTCAAGTGATAATTTGGTTAACGACTGGTGCAAGTGCGTTTAGTGAACTTCTCAGCAAAAAAGCACCGCATTAAGCTCAGGAAAGTGCAGCAAATAACTTGATAATAACCAGGGTGTCTTACTTTGAATGTATAAACTTACCTGCCAGAGAAAGATTGCTTCATAACATCTCCGAGGGGGAGCTGTAAGAACTAGTGACAGAAAATGTGTTCCACCTTTCATCCCACAAGACTCTTCAACTATACTATCATTTTTTCTTCCTAGCAACTAGGAAATACTGAGTTAGTGCTTCTTGTGTTCCTCAGAAAGATTACCCTGCCTTAACACTACTAGTGAAAAATCCAAAGTTGAAATTCTACTCGGAAACTACGATAGATAATTCCTTTCCGGTCCAGATAATGTCTCTCAATGTGCTAAAAATTGAAAGCGCAGGAGACTTAATGAATTCTCGCCTAGAGATTTTGAAAAGGACTACATCTGGTAACATCTTCCAGTTGATCAGTATAGCCGTGTCTGCTAGGATTACCAAATTTCACTACTTTCCAAAAAAATGGATACAAGTAGGTAAGACAGTTCGTATGAGCCCCATCTACCAAAACAGCAAGGATACGCAACACCCCAGCGCTTTTGGGATAAATGCCACGCTCGACGCAGAAAAACTGAAGGAGGCGTTAACCTTGAACACCGTCACTGGCGAAATAACTATACATTTTAATGATATTAAACAAAATAAATATTCACTAGAAATATATGGAACCGGTGCCGTAGGTAGCCTAACTACGAAAATATCATTTATGGCAGCATGCCAGGAGGGTTACCACTTCAGGGAGGATGAATGCCAACCATGCCCAGTAGGAACCTATAATAACATCGATCTTGTCGAATCAAACGTGAAATGGTGGTCTGAATGCAAGGCCTGCCCTGCTCTACATTCAACTACAGCTGAAGCAACCACGTCCAGTACGCTGTGCCAATGTGATAAAGGATATCAGGAAAAGGCACTTGGAAAAGGCTGTGAGCCATGCCCTACAGGTATTGAGTCTCGGGGTGTGTACGTGGGTTCACAAGAGGTGGATAAATAGCGGAGTTTTACTTAAAAAGTTTTAGGCTTGTAGCTACTTGAATAGTGAGTCAGCAGAATGATGGATGAATTCCATGAAATATGCGTTCTGAAAAGGAGGATATCTTGAAAGTCTGTTCATTTTTAAAAGTCTTCAAAGACAGTAACTTACCTGTCAACAGGGGAAGGTGTAGTCTAGCAGTCTAGCAACTTTTAAGCTAGCAAAAAATACAAGTAGTCGAAAAGTAAGAAATGCCTTTTAGATAGGTGGAAATGGTATGTTATATTCACAAACCTAAATCGTGCAAAAGCTTCATTTTGCTTAAATAGCGACATGGAAGGATACAATCAGCATGACAAGGTGCATTGGAGAATGCCCACCCCATTCCCATAGCTCAGCAGTGGGATCCAAGAATCCAGATGAAAGAAGATGCTCCTGGTAAGTAGGAAATTTACGTTCTCAGAAAGTAAAATGCTTTAGTGAAGAAAAACCAGTCATAAAGTGGTAACGACCCGGTTGAATATCGAGAATAGTAATTGCACACAAAATATTTAAGCAATGGAATAACTTAAAACATAGGCACGTTAAAAAAAGCTTTAGTGAGAGATTTTACGCAACAGAGAACACTTCTCTTTAATCAGAAAAGAATATTTCCAAACGCTTCTGCAAAAAGAGTAAATAAATGAGCAGCCGGAAAAACTGTGCATTCTATTTCATATATTGCACGGCGTATCATAATTTCGAAGTGCCCTGTAGTGGCCGCTTAGCTTCATAGTGGAAGTTACGGGAAATGTACGTTCCTGCAAAGGATAGCAATGATGCCCAAATGTATCTCCGCGCTCCCACTATTGCAGCTCACCAGGTTATTACATGACCGGCAGCGGCGCTAACATTGAGTGTGTACCACCTTTGGAAGGATACTTTGCGAAGGGAGGCTACATGAGTAAAGCGATATCATGCCCAAACTTCACAAAAACAAGAAAACGCTCCGACTCGAGTGATAATTCGGCCAGCTCGCTGAATTCTTGCGTTTGCATGGAGGGGTATCAACCAGCAGACCCTTCTAGACTACGTGATACGAATTCTATGGAGTATCAACTAAAACTGAAACTCGTAGCGAAAAATCCGATGGAATTTGGAGGGGGGAAATTACAGGACTCGCAAGTATGCATACCTTGCGGACCACGCCATTGGAAAGATAAGATAGCAAGCGAGCCGTGCGAGGCGTGCCCATCAAATTCATTTTCAGAGAAGGTAATATCCACCTCCGGCGCCGATTGCAGACTGTGTGAACCAGGTTATTTTTTAACCGAGGATCCTTTGAAGCCTTGTGCAGAATGCCTGGAAGACCATTTTTGTGTGGGATCGAAGACAGGGAATAAAAACTTCACACAATATGAGGGACAGGCTATACCATGCCCAGCAAATGCGGCCACAGTGCCGCCTAATTATCTAAATAATGAACCCAGAAAATGCATGTAAGAAAAGACATATTGCTTAAAAGAGCGCAAGAATCGAGAAGTAATGCAGCGACGCCTTTATAATTTTCTATTGAGTGCTTCACACATTATAGCGCTATGAAAAGTACGAAGTTACCCGCTGGCTGATATCATCTGTTAGTGGAAGCTGGTAGTTGCACTGAGGTGCCATAAATTCACCACACGATATAAAAAATGTTTGAGGATTGTTCACACGAAAAAATTATGACCCAGAAATATTTTATGTTGGCTGGGTAGGGAAGACTAAGCCATTGCAGTGTGCTATAAGCAAAATTTGGCCTACTCAGATTCTTTTTTACAATGCATTTCACATCTCACTTCAATACTACTGCAGTGCTAACTAAAGTATAATGATGCGTCTATTAGGTGCAAACCGGGCTATGAATACAACGGCTCTCATCCAGGGAATTCTATGGTAATCTGTGACATAACTGGTATAAACAAGTATAAAGAGTTATTAGGTAACACTAAAGGGCTGAAGTGCCCGAGCCGAAGTGGGACTCTCTCCGATGGCAGCATCAAGATTGATGAATGCACTTGCACTCAGGGATCATACTTACCTGCAAATGCATCAACCTGCAAGGTAGGTTACTGGTAATAAATAAGAAGTGAAAACACCTCTTTATCCAGTACTATTAATGGCTGCTGCAGGCAGATGTTTCGTACATATAATCTCTCTTTTCCATAAGTATGCTGCCGATATCGATGTTGCTAAAGTTTCATAAAATCTTCAAAGACTCAAAGTTAGGGGAAAGTGACGGAGAAAATACAAAAAGTGGACGAAGCCTTCTTTTTAACACCTTATCTTCTATGTTTCCATAGATTTTTATTCGAATTTCGAGGATTCTCTCACGTGATGTGGAAAATATTTTCGGGTGTTCATGTTATCGCTTAATTTTCAAGAGAATGGATTCACCGGAAAATTTCAACAAAATCTTTGGGTTGCTTCATTTCCATACACTTCATCAGATGGATTATGCTGTATTGTTTTATTTAATCCTTCATGCTTATATGTGCTCCTATAATCTTACTGTCCCTCTCGCAACTTTTTTTGCATTTCTCAGCCCTGCCCAAAGGGAAGCTACTGTCTAGGAGGACGAAACCAAGACACTAGCTTAGTTGACGCTCAATCCTGCAAGAAGCTAGACCCGAAAAAGACCACTTCTAGTATAGGGGCAGGGACTCCTCAAGCATGTTTATGCGACAAAGGCAGCAGTATTCTATCCGTAGCTCAGCCCATTTGCCAGCCATGTCCAGCTAATTCGTATAAATCCACAGTGGGAAACGAGATCTGCCGTTTTTGTAACGAAAATTCAGATACTGCTGGAAAGATTGGCGCTACGGCCAGTATGCAGTGTCTGTGTTCTCCAGGGTATTTCTTTAACGGAGTTTGTAAGCCATGCCGTAATCCTGGGAATTTTTGCCCTGGTGGACTAATGCATCTAGCAAGCTTAAGTAGTCTGGAGAAGAGCTGGGTCAGTGATACATCATTGGTAAGAAAAAAAGGCTTGTCAAGCGCACAAAAATGCAGCAAGTTCCCTCAGAGTCATCAAAGTGACACTGCGTTAACAGTAGCTCCTAAAAGTTGGCTTGAGTTAAAAAATAGCCTTAGTACGAGTCTAGCTGCACTGGATGACGTCCCGCAGCCTCCGAAATCATGTCCGGAAAACACCAGGATTGTACCTGGATTTGAAACTCCTACTAACTTCGATGATTGTAAGCTTTATAATTTAATTAACTGTTTCACTGATATTTTTAGCGCTATAGACGTACTGTGCAGGGTTGAAAAAAGCTTTTTACCAGCATTGCGAGACACTAATAGGTTTTTGAAGTAGTGTGTTACGGGTGTTTTCTGAAATAATTTCACAGCTGGAGGCATAAAATGCCAGGTTCTACGGCATGAAAGATTGAATGGACCAATAATTCCCTTTTTTTAGCATCAATGCTCCTCTAGGCGGGCCTATATTTTCACACTTTTTGTGCATTCATGGAGACACATATTACTGAGAGGGCGAAACACTTTGACTTTCACTCAGTGCTACGCTATAGTACGCTCAAATAATACAAGGGTAAAGATGAGAGCAAGCAAGCTTTTTATTACTAGGGAAAGATAGTTAATTTTTGCAAATACGCAATTTTCCTGGTGAGTTCCTTTCTTTTTAAACAGGCAAGTGCGACAGAGGCTACAGGTTAGTATCGAAGAATCTTGTTACTATGACGAAAATTTGCAAAAAATGCGGACCTGGCTATTTCAAGTCAGATATATCAGACGATATGTGCACTGGCCTATGCAAGTCAAACTCTACCAGCTTTCCAGGTGCCGCAGCACAGCCTCAGTGCTTCTGCCTTGAAAATTTTTACTATGCAAACTACAGCTGTTTACCTTGTCCTACTGGAGCGGTGTGTATAGGGGGCTTCGTTCCAGAATTTGCCGAAAAATTAAAACTTGGCAACGCGTTTACCCAAATTGGATATGAAGCACATACGAAGCCGTATGCAAGCGAGGGTTATTACATCCATAAACTTGCCGAGGAGCTCAAATTTCCAGAAAACTGGGTTTTTCTCCAATGCCCAATTCGCGGTGCATGTGTCGGTGATAACGAGTGCTCAGCTACAATGACCAACTTCTTATGTACAGAGTGCAAGGAAGGACATACGAATGCATTTTTAGCGGATGCAAAATGCAGCCCATGCCCTTCATTGGTTACCAACCTTATATTGCTTATCTTGTGGTATCTTGGCCAGATACTTGTAACGTTTGTTTTAACATACATCAATGTTGCAGCCGGTTACAACCGCAAGTCATTGCATTCCGTTGTGATCAAAATAGCCGCCAATTTCATTACCTGCATGTCTGTTTTTCGGTCTCTGAATCTGAGCAGTGTAGACTCCCCTGAATGGTTCAGCGATATAATATTGGCAACATCGAATTTGTTCGCTCTAGATATAAGAGTTTACTCGATCTCAGTAGACTGCCTCATACGGCAATTCACTGGGGCCTCACATTCCGATACTATGTTCTACACAACACTCTTTTATGCTGTTCTTCCCATTGCTCTTCCTGCGTTAGCCACAGTCCTTGTGAAGATTATGCTAAGCATAACGACTTATAGCCTAAATGAAAATATCCGACAAAAGTACCTTCTACTTCAGCAGGCAAAAAACCTTGGCCTAATAACCCTACATGATCAGCTGCTACATGATTTTGAAAATGACAGAATTTTTATGATTTTTAGATATATACCCCTTGTAGGCGAATCTAGAATGAAGAGGTTTAAAAAGCTCATGGAGGATATGATCCCTGTTTATGTTACAATGCTCTTTTATATACACACAAACATTACATCTAAGATGCTTGTATTATTGGACTGCCAGTTTATGAGCTTTGGAAAGTCTTCTGAGGGGCAATATTTCCTTCGAGCAGCCATGAGTGTCGAGTGCAGCGCCAATTTCGGTGGACATTACCTAAAATTTTTAATTTTGGGAATAGTTGGATTTGTTTTATGGGGTATTGGCATACCTCTACTTTCGTTCACAGCCCTATATTTGAATAGGAAGAGGCTCAACTCCGAAGAGATGCGCTTAAAGTATGGATTCCTTCATAATGGTTATGACCACAGCTGCTGGTACTGGGAAAGTGTGGTATTCTTAAGGAAGCTTTTGGTGCTACTTATCTCAAATGTCATTTTCATGTACGGTACAAATTCAAGTAAGTACAGGATATGGGCAGCCACAATTTTGTCAGAGATTTTCCTGGTGGCCCATCTGATCGTTCAGCCATTCGATGAAAGGTAAGCATGAAGTTTCATGAAAAGATGCAGCGCGAATTTGTAGCGATTGGGAAGCTAAAGTTAACATAGTGCGCTCCCCCTCGAGAAGATTCATTGAATGATAAGAAGGGATAATTAAAACGCCTTTCAAAGCTGTTGAAAATGAAATGAGGGTTAAGAAACTCTCGTTGAACTAGAAATAGGTCTTTAACCTCAATACGAAGAGACGAAGCAATGATACTTGATGAAGATTTTTCATAATTTACCGCCCCGTTAGTGCTGGAGCACGTTGATAAAAATGAGTCCGAAATACGCGGCATAATGATAAATATAAACGAAATATGTATTTTCTGGGTTCTCCTATTAGCTCCAAATTTTCAAACTAATTAATCTTAATTTTATGGCAGCATAGAGTACTATAAACCTGAAAAGTTAAGAAAAGCGCCTTTGGGAAACTTTTTTCGCGCAAGCCAAAGGTTTTTTAACGAGTATTACAGCTCCTTTTCTTTTTATATTAATGTTCCTATATTAAAAGACATAGCAAAAGTGATAAACGAGTTTGTCCTTGTTATAGGAATTACACCAAGCTCGATACCCTCGAGAACCACAGCATGATAACCTGGACATTGTGCTGCATTATGATGATGGTAAGATTTTTCTTCCTTTATTTGTCGAAAGAAAAAACATGCCTCTTGAAATATGATGGCGAATGTGATTCCTGTATCAGTGAGCATACAGAGAAAATTTCCACATGGCGCTCGGAGGAAGCGCGAAAACCATATATTCACTGCAAATAGATACACCAAAAATATAATTAAATTTGTCTGGCATAAACTGGTGTACTGAACTTCAGTTGCACCGCATAGCGCAACAGAAAGTTTTTACCGCCATCAAATCTCTTAATAAGATTTATACTTAAAGCTCGTAAACTGCCATAAAATTTTCAGATCATATTCACTACGAAACTTAGCCCCCAATCGAACATCATTATTCTGGGAGTTATAGTAATGATCAACGTAGCATTCCTCGCTGAAGTTGGCTATTCCTTGGCTATTGCATATCTAGACAATGTGAGGAGGAACAAAAACTTCTACAAGCTGCCGATAATAGGGCCCATATTCAGAACGTTTGGGAGGTGGTCCGAAAGCCTGAGGAACATGGACGCAATCGTAGCGTTGGATGCAAAAACCAGTGAAATTCACTTGTACATTATCCGGACACTTTATCAAAGTAGCAAACTTAGTAGGATTCTCTTCGACGCCGCATCTTTAGAATTTAATTACTTTATCAAAGTAATGAGAGAAATCTTAGTCTTTGGTATAATTTCAAACAAGCTGGATGTCATTCCAGGAAGCTTCTTTGATTTTTCCCTTAGGCTAAGCATTGCTCATGACAATTTAGAAACCCTGAAGATGGAATCACAACAGTCTGTTGCTGCTACTGCTGACGGCAACTTCTCCCAGCTTATCAAATGGAGGAAGAAACAGAAGGAGAAGGATAAATTGGCAGAAAAAGCAGCGGACCCAAACATAATGAGGGAGCCTACGGGTACGACGCAAGCTATTGCAGGATGTAAAAGCGAGCAAGCGAAGCACAGTGAGAGAATCATAGGAAATAGAGATGATCTGATGACCTTAAATGAACAGAAGGGGGCTACTGAAGCTGGCAACAAAATGAAAGAAGCTCACAGCTCGCCAAGCGCTGGTGGCATTAACAGTTCTGGTAATGCTGATTCTATTAAGCTTACTGGAGATATGCTAGTGTATGAAGTCCCAAATCAAAACAAAGGTAAGCATAAGTGAAAGCAAAAATTTAAGAGCGCCAGAATAACAGTCTTTCTGCTGTGATGAAGCAGAAAGTTATTATTTTTGATGGTGTGGTACGGGCAGATTGTATGAAACTGTCCTGAGCGAACTGCAGGATACATAGTAAACCCCATTAATAAAAACATGTTAATCTATGCTGCAAGAGATTCGTTGCTACTTTGCATAAGATTATTATTAAGCTTCTTTCGCGGTACAGCTGATGATTTTTGAGCAATCTTGAACACTTTTGCTTATAGGATTTAGTTTTTTAATTTCGTGTCAGTTTATCTCCGTTGCAATAGAGCAAGGTATCCTTAGTACAAAAATTTAATTGTTGTAATTAAACCTGCCTCAGGCAAGGTAACCTTATCTGAGCAAGAGCTACAGGAGTTGTTATGCATGAGCGATGCAGCCCTTCTTGATAAAGGAATCAGTATAGGGGATCTTTATATAGCCATTATAAAAATAGAAAAGAGAAGCTCAGCAGCCGTTATCGAACAGTTTAAAAGGTATAGCTTGAATTATGCTTCCGGCCATGAGCACTCAGAGCACGAGCTGAGAGAGCGGAATAATTCGCTTCAAGAAATGTTAATGAGTCTTCGGGGCCTCATTGACATTGGAAAACAGAGTAATATAAACCACGAGCGACTCCGTAAAATACTGCTAGAGTCAGAGGCTCAAATGCAGCTGTTCGAAGAGCAGTCTAAAGAAATAATGAAGTTAGAAATGCAATTAAACGAATTAACGAGTAATCCAGAGCTTTTCGAAGATACACCTGAAGGAGGTGTAGAAGAGGGAAAACTTGAAGTGGCAAAAGACAGCGATGAAACGGGAGCACTTGGGGAAGAGGGGCCCCATGAAGAGAGTAAAAAAATTGAGCTTGAAGAGTTTGATGAAAACCAAGAAGCTCATAAGCAAGTTGAAGGGGAACCCATGGTGCCGGCAGATCATAGCACTGAATGGCTTAACGCAGATGATTTAAGCTTGCTGGATCCTGATCTTTTACCGGAAAATTCAAAATACTTGTACGAGGAGGAAGATAAGTAGGCAAGGGGAAGCAAGAGTAGCTATAAAAGCAAAGATTTCTAATTAAGCTGCAGCCAAGCTTGCACTGGCGCATCTCAACCAAAGGGGATTGAAACAAAAGAAATCTTGAAATTGCGAGTCTGCATAAGTAGGCACCGTATTGCATGCTCTCAGAGACTGAGCTAAGTTGGTATGAAACGGTAAGAAATATTTTAAGTGGAGCTACAAGATGAAAGGCTCTCGAGCCTCAAAATTTTCCAGGTAAAACTTTTCCGCTTATTGTCAAATGTTTGGTTACAATCTTTCCTATTTATCGCGCGGCTGGTAGAGCTTGAAAATAGAGAAATACCGGGAGAGGTACGCAATAATCGGAGAAAACCTTTTCTCAAGAGGAATTCTTACAGTGCGACGCACTAGCGGAACTTACTAAAACAACCTGAATCAAATTAAACCCAATAGTGGTATCTGCCAAATCACATGCCTTTATGCAGTCCACTTCTCTTCAGAGAAGATGGCCGACCCTTGGAGTGCAATGGAAAAAATGGTGTTTAAATAGGAAAGTATTTCGCAGGGCATCTTTGGTGTCGGATTGAAGCTTTTGTGAGCGATGTTTACCATCCATATTACAGGATATCCTATGAGCAACACGTGTGTGTGTGGGTGCCTGGGCCAAACTGTTCTACTCTAAAACACTATTAACGTTTGGAAACTATTAGATTAGAATCAACAGTATATAGTGAATTAATTGCAGGAAATTAAGTCATAATACGCTATTCATACACACGTATAGCAAAGTAGTTACGTTTGGAGCCCCACATGAAACTTTGGGGCTCATTCAGTGACGTGAGTTTGCAGGATCCTCGCTTCTAATCTCCTTCCCATATTTTGATAATATAGAAGCAAGCGCTCTAAATTTACAAAACTACCGTTCAAGGCATAAAAGCGTCCATCCAAATGCACCTATTCGCTTAAGTAGATATTCATCAAAAAACGCTTCCGTCACAGGATGGACCTGAGGTATGCCAAAGGATTGCATAAGCGAATGAACTTGTAGGCATTCGCTCGGTTTTCACCCAATACGAATTTTAAACCAAAGAACATGCTTCCCCCTGATTCGCCAGCCACAAAGCATGTTAATTTTTGTAAAACACAAGCCATACATCTGACTGCAAGGAAAAAGATTCTCAACTTCCGCCGCTACGAAAACCATCTTTACAAGTGAGCAAACCTTAATTTTATCAACTTCTGTTTCGCCGCCTATAATGATAAGAACTCCCCCCGGGGATTCTGTACCACCAGAAAGTAGTGCTTCCCACTGAGTGAGTTTTACTAGGGCCTGTCAAAGCGTAGACATGCTGTTTAACGAAAATATTAGAGGAGTTGGTAATAGGCTATCTATCTTCTTACGCTACGTGTTTTTGGTATGCCTCATTATTCAGAACGTACTTAAACTAACGTGAAGCGTCCAATTCTGAGAAAAAAATAAGCAAACTGCAGGAGTTAAAAAAGGATGCCGCAAGGCTGCTGCAGATAGCAATTTGTATTCTACTACGCTGGAACGTATTGCTGATTCCAGGAATTATATGCACTTGCATAAAGCGCATAAATCTATTGCATACAACTCAAAGTTTTCTTTGCTTATTTGGGGGCTAATTGCTCAGCTACACGTACATTTCAATATTTTTCCATAAGAAAGACCGTTAACCTTAAGAAAATGGCAAGAGCCATATTCCATGAAGTATTAATTCGGCGGAATAAAGGAGGGCGAGGCACTCAAATAGCTTATTTCCTTCTGCATCCATGCAATTCTCTGCAGTACATCATGATATCGCATTATTAGCATGAAGCAAACTATGACGCCTCAAACAATAAAGTTTATTCATCGCAGCGACAGCAATATGAGCTGAATAGAATGTACCAGTTTCAGTGGACATAAAAGAAGTGTTAGACATTCTTGAGTTGCTGACCATGACCCGAAAGGGTTTCATCCCATTAAAAATACTTCTTCATTTTCACTCATCTTTAAAGGGGCAAAAATAAGCAAAAATCGCATTTTAGCATCTTGAAAAAAGACTGCCTCAACAATTCTGAATGTGCATTTTCAAGCATTTCATAACCAGAATGGTGTCACTTTCCTCTTGATTTTCATGCTACGCGCCACTAAAAATTACGCAGTTACTGCCCAAACTTATTATTCCATTCCGTCAAAGTGTAGCATTTCATAGTCAGAGCATGCATTTCCTTCATTTCCTCCTTTAAAGTTTCATTGACCATCCTGTGTCTTTGAAGAAGCTTCTTGTTTTCAAACAAGCGTGAAACGATAATCAATTCATAAGCTGAACCGCAGCCACCAGAAATATCAGTTAGCCTTAAAATATCAGGGTTGAAAGTTTCAGAAAGTTTCGTTTCCATTTCCTGCTGGCTGACCGTCGCCATAGTACGGACTATTCGCGGCTTAAGCTGAAATGTAGGTTTTGTCAATCCGGAAGAAGACCTATATAATGAGGTTAACAATACCAAATATGCGCTCATAGTACCTTTGAAATTGGTCGTTCAAATTAAGAGGTTAAGAAACCTCCGTAAGTGTAACTATATCTAAACAGCAATCATCTCAGGGCATAAGTTATCACAAAATTTAACAATATAGCTAGTGCGGATTCGCACAAGAGAAAATTTGCATATTCTAAAAAACTGGCTCTACAACGAATACCATTCCAAATATTCAATTAGACAAGGAGTTTGTTACATCACCTACAGAAAGTTTACGCATGAAAAGTATTCCTATTGCATCTTTCACATAAAAATTTGGTACCCATTTAAACCTTGTGCATGAAATAGTATTTTAAGATTATGAAACCTTCAATATACAAAATTAAAAGCAACTGCGGGGGAGAACGGAGATAAATTTTATGCATAAACAAAAGAGGTGCAAGAGGTACAAAAAATTAATCAGGCTGAAGCCTCAAAAAATAATGCAAAGTACGCGCAATACAGGATGTCTACAAGGTTACTTCGGCAAATCACACAAATCCTTTAGTTAAATAAAATGGTAACGTGGATGACTTCCTTTGCCAAATACACATGAAAGCGCCATAAACCATGATAGAGCGTCTTTAAACATCACACCTATAACGTCCTGGAAATGCTTTAGATAAAGTTTGATCTATGGGAATTGGTATAAGAGCTGCTAGTTTATTTTCTACTACTTTTAAAAACGAAGTTTATAGCGATTTAACACAGCAACAACATATTATATATAGTTACACTGAAAAAATTGATCAGAGTTGCCGTAATATTAAGAAATTACACTGCCAACACAAGTGGAGATCCAATAGTAGTATTATCCTACATGGTAAAACTACTTAACTATGAGCGCAAGATAAAACACATATTGCTGATAGCCAAACGGCCTTGCAGAAATGCTAGAAATAGCTACAAAATCGTATTATCCTTAATAAATTTATATATGGCATGCAAGCGAACACTCCATTTCAAGATTTTCAACTCTTCATGCGTCTGCGATTATGGAACATGCCTAAGTTCATGCGCAGGATCGTAACCTTGCTAGAAACTGCCAAAAAAATGGTAAGTTGCTTGACTCCAAGTTCATTCATGAGCTTCATTGCAGCTGTTGAGTCAGCATGAAACTTTCGATATACCACCGATAAATGCCTTATGTCCGACTTTGCGTCCGTTTAAGCAACCAAACCCATTCGGTAACTTTGGAAGAAAAGTTGTTGCATGAAAAATCGCAATAAAAAAATCCAATTGCAAATTGTCCTCTTTAGGCTATAAAACAGGAGGTAGCAAATGGAAAATTCCTACACACACTAACACACATGCAAGGATTAAGAAAATAAGAACGGATTTTTATATAGAAATTCAACAAAAAATTTGAACAGCATCCAGCTTTACAGGCAGCAGCTCGTGGATAAATGCCGAAAACACATTTGTGAAAACCATTACCTTGACAATGAGCTATTGCGGTTTCGGAGTATAGATGAAAGATCTCCACTGAAGACAAAGAGCAAACTTTGTCCAAATCGGGAGTTATCTAAAAATTGAATATTCTTAGAAAATATTGTACTAAAGACACCCTCCTTATTCAAGCCGCGTTTCTCTCTGCATATTCTATTCGAGGTGCACGGCAAAGAGCTACGAAAACTGATTTCCTTGGAAGCAGTTGCAAAGTAAGCGGTACGCCGTAACATGGCCTGCCCCCTCTGGAAAACGATAGCATAGCAATTTTTCGTCGCACAGAATGATAGCGGGAAAGGCCTGCACATCCCCAAGAGCAAATATGCAAGAAATAAAAACGCGGAATACCTCGGGAAAGGCATGAAGAAGCAAGGTACTGAGCAGCAAAAAAGCAAAAATTCCTGCCTTTACGGTGCGCACTGGGGGACTGAGACTAACAGCGCGCTATTCAAATGTTTTTTCGAAAAAGCAAGCAAAAAAAAGAGGCAGGCGGTTATGCTGAAGCGCCGTTTTTGCATCATATTTTCAATCCTTAGAAGCTTTCCGCTTGGCGATTGCGCTCACAAAGACCTTGAACAATGCTCCCCAGTATAATTTTATGTGAAATAAAAGTATGCAATGCAGGGCAGTTGGTACAAACATAGGCGAAGATTTTAAGAAACATGAACTTTGCTAGATTGCAAGGGATCTTTCTTGAAAGTCTTGAGATTTACCATTAGCGAAAGCACATGAGATTACGATATAGTTGTGGGACGATTGAGTACTTCAAAATTTTCACTGCCAAGCAAAGCATCGCTGCATGAAATCGTATCTACAATGTTTACCTCGTACTCCTGTTGGCGCTTACTTTGCACTGATCGAGAAATGGCAAAGTTTTTGAAGTTGATGGCGAAGCACCTATATACCAATGTATTGAACACTTTATAATGTCTAGCAACCAGCAACAAGTACTTTGAAACTTGTTCGCTGATTCTACTACTTAATGTGACTGGTTTGTGAGGTTTAAGAAACCTATTTTTTACAACCGATATGAGCATCAAGTGAATATCTTGGGATGCTTCTTTGGAGGTTGCTGCGTTATTCCAGGGCAATAGATAAATGATACTTCATCAGTAAATCTACGAGGTACGACAGAAATTCCAGTAGCATGCAACGAATTGTCATGCCAATGCAAAAAAAGACTCTCATCACAATGACATGCTATAACCTAAATGCGATGATATGTGGGGTGACCATTTCAAACATCATCTACATGTGACTAAGGGTATTTGCAATGACTTCTACAGCTGTCATCCATAACAATATATGACTAAGATGGCAGTTGCTAGCGATAATTCACCCGTAAAAACCTGTTAACCGATTATTTTTCATGAAAGGTACAGCTTTCAATGATTCATAACCTATTCTGAGGGATAAGAATTGTTTAGAAGACACGCAATAATATGATAATTGAGATGCTTTCATTTAAAATGCCATTCTCAGGTGCTTTTTTTCACTATAACGGAAAAAAAGGTATATCAATCCCAGATTGACAGATACGTCAAGGAATAACATTGGCGTAGAAAAAATACCTTTATTTTACCATTTTTTCTTGTAAAATATAATTCTCTCATAAAAAGGCCTATTAGAATACCATGTGTCTACGCGAGGATAAAACTAATGAAAACTCTTGCCTGCTATAAAGTGTAGCTTTTTTCATAAATGCTGTTCATAATGCATGCAGGTGATGACAACACAATAACTTAGTTTTCGTTTACGACACCTTGAACTATTTCTGGATGCTTAAATATGCGCTAATTCTCCGAAATATAATCGAATTTCTACGTAGTTATGTGAAGAGCATTGAGAGTCTAGCAGATGCATCTCTCTATGAAAAATTTTCAGGAGGAGGTAGCAGATTGAATTATTTCTACCGGTCTAGTTTTAGTTCAATAATGAGAGCCTGATCTTGTCTAGTAATATATAATATAAAAAGTTCTCTGCGATTCCAGTGCCAAATATATATATATATAGCGAATTGGAATAGCGACTAAAGGATATTCCTTGTAGCGTGGAGATTTCTGTATAATTAGAGAATCTCCACCGTTCAACGTACTACACACGTCGCAAGTCTGCGAAATAGTGACTTTGCTGGTCGAGAAATTGATTTAGCATCTCTGCACACAAAGCAGGTCACTTCCTTCGTCTGATAAAGTAGCCTGAGGCAGTCTGTGTGGATTTCATATAGTCTTCCATGCATTTGGTATAATTTTCGCTTAATCACTAAAAAATGCCGGAGGAAAGCTAAGCTTATAGCATTAACGCTAACCTTTTTAGGGTTTTAAGTATTTACAATTGGCATGCGTATAATTCATGTAGCGGCAACCACTCATCGTGCAACTGGCCTGAATATTTTGAGCAAACCTTGGCCAGCTGTGATACATACGAAGGCAGTGTTCGCTGATATTCTGCTAACTGTACTCCTAGCGGAGTTAACACACTACGCCAGCACCCTACCTTCACACACTAACCTTCACATGGGCACACCAGTCAATTCCGTGTGAAGATGAATTTCATGGTGGCTTCTTGTAAAGGCTTCATGAACCACCATTTTGGCTGTCTAATTCACCCTCCAGTGAAGAATATCTCACTCAAAGAGTCTTTTTTATTCGTACGCCATTTATACATGTCGTCATCTTTTATAGAGGAGGAAAGAATGTGAGGTGTGGTAGGGAACCCGTTACTTTTTATACTTTGCTGGCTATCATATTTTGACCAGAAAGCGGAAGCACAGTGTGCTGGAGTCTAGGTAATTTGAGTAGACAGAGAAACTTACTTTCTTTTTCTTTAGGGCCTTTATTTACTGTTTATTGCTATGTTTTCATTTAGCAAGCTTTTAAGTGAAATCTCCACACGGTTAGCTCATCATTTGAACTTCTCAGGGCGTCTTCAGAATCACCAGGGGACTTGACTTCCGATTATCCATGGTGACGGCCTGAAGGATTCATCAACTGCTCTAAAGTGGATATATAGCTCAAAATTTGTGATGGCAGAAACGAAGATGGAACCTTCAAAACGTCAATCGGGCTCTGTGGGCCTTGGTAGATTGCTAATGGGACTTTTATGCGGCTCTTTTTAGGCTTTAAAGCCGTCATGCCGCCTGTGTCGTATCTTCTTCCCTAGTTATTCTGATTACTATGCATTTCAACCGAGCGGTTGCATCTACTAAGTAGATCTTGATTTGTTTATTTTTATTTTTGTGTACTCTTCATCTGCCACCGCATAGGTTGATATTCGGCCACTGACTAGGATTACTGTGCTTTGTACGTTTGAAATTTAAAGTATGAGGAAGATGATAGTAGAGATTTTCTTATCTTTTTGATTTTTTTTGCTTCTTCGATGTTTTTGATACCTTCTTGGAGGTTAGTTGCCTCTTTTGGAAGCTGAGCTCGTGATGCGCGCGCATGATGACCTCGCTAGAACTTTTACTTCGATTGCTACTTTGAGTATTTTTCACTTTCTAGTTCTTTTGCAAAATAACCTTTTGTGTGTGGTTGAATTTTCCTTTTCTTCGCACAAAACGAGGCAAAACCTTTTTATCTGCTCTTTTTGCCATTTTACCAGCCGGAATGCGGCACCACATCTCTTACAGCGGTGCTTTACACAATGCGTACTTGGTTCATATACCTTACTGTAGTTTCTTTTTTTGCGGTTTCATTTTCTTTTTAAAGCTTCTGCCTTCTCGGCTTTGATGTCCTCTCTGCCACCAAAGAATCGAGCCCTCCACCAAGCTCGCCAGGCAAAGGCCCCTTTTTAGCAATTGCAGGTTGCAATTCTGCCCCCCTCTTTGGGGGTTTCCTTATGGTACTTTCTCTGCCAATTGAATTTATGCTTGCGGGGCTGCGTGGATTCTGTTATTACTTTATAAAAACTTTGTTTAAACTTGCCGTATCACTTTTCTTGGCGTCTCTCTGATCGGTTCAAGCAACAAAAAGTGATTACTTCAACCGAGTGAAGATGCTTTACTCAGTAGAAAGCAGTGATGACTCCGACAATGAACTTCTACAGTCTGACGATTTTGGGGGAAATGCTGACGAAAAAGCGAAAGCTTCAAGATTTGCCAAAGGCTCCTTGCAAGACAGCCAGATATACGGAATTTTCGCCGAGGATGATAGCGAAGATGAGCAAGAAGGAGGCTTCAACGACTCCTATAAACTTTTTTCCTCGAAGCGCCGAAAAAGTTTTGATAAGGAGCGTGATGTGGTGCGCTTCGTGACTGCAAAGTGTAACCTGGATGCTAATATTGGGGAAGAAAAGTTGAGACACGAGAAGAATTTGAAGGATGAAAGTTTTTTCAAGAGTGTTATCAAAAATGTAGCCGAAACGGATTCTGCAATTAAAGAGGAAGATATAAAGCAGAACTTGCCTTTTCTTAACGTAAATTGTGGAGGCTCTCAATTGGAGCAAAACCTTGTTAAGAAGGAGGATTTTACTGGTACTTACAAAGGCATCATGAAAAATTTACATCTAAAGAGGGAAGATGAAGGTGCATATCTGGATACGAAGCTATCACCTAGCTTTAGCAAAGATCCTGGAGGCGGCGCTGTCTCAAATAAGCAGTCTTTGAAGAAGAAGGTGTACTTTGAGGATAAAGCGGAAGTAGAAACTTCTCTAAAGTCAAAATTTTTCGGATTTTCAACTTTCCAGGGTGGACAAGACTTAACTATCACCTCTAAGCAATCAAAGACAAAGTGGGAAACGACTTCTGATGCGAATCCACGAGTTCTTCAAACTAATGCATCGTCATTCTTTCATAATAGAAGGAGTGATAATAGAGTACGAAGTGAGTTCATAGATGAAACCAAGGACTCCAGCCTCGTCCCAGGCGGGGAAGATGCAAGAAAGTCCCAATATGCGACTACTGAGGCGAACACTACCGTTACCCCCACTACTTTGATTGCTTCGAGCGATGAGAGTAGTGATGAGAGCAACTCAGAAGATGAAAAGTCGCCTGCTCACTCTAAGGATAAGTCTCAAAGTGAGGAAAAATTCGCAGATTCGAACATTAAGTATACAAAGTATTCTTTCTCAGATGCTAATCTTCACACTGGCTCAAGCAAAGCTTCCCAAGATGGAACTGACCCAAACAAAAAAATGTCTCGCCAGAAAAATACTTGGAACATGAAGCAGATGTCAAAGGCCTACGGAGCAGGTTTCAAGATGCTTCAAAAAATGGGATATTCTGGTGGAGGACTAGGCGCTGACGGAGCTGGAATTGCGAACCCAATAGAGGTTAGAATTCGGAATAAGAACATGGGCTTGCAGAACTCTGGTGAGCGTATCCGGGCGAACGATCGAATGGCAAGGGGTGGGGATTCTATTGGCCAGTCTTTTCGGTCTCGTGGAAGTGGTGGTTATGAGGAAGATTTAGAGGGTGAGGATGATATCTCAGTTTTGAAGCGATTGCTTGCCCCTAAAAAGACCGTTGAAAGAGGCCAAATCGAAAGGAAAAAAGAGAACTGGAGGGCGTCTACACACGTGCAGACGAAGCATACATTACCTCGTGTGAATGGAGATGCCGATAATGATATTGAACGAGGTAAATTAAGTTTAAGCTCTTTTTCAGATGGCTTACTGGTCCCCAAGACAGCTGCACAGATTGCTATTGAGGGTCGACTCGAGGCTAGCCTCCCAGGCCCTAGTTCTACACCAAAAGGGATCCGTATAATCGATATGACAGGACCTGAAACTAGGGTTCTCGACTCTGCTACCGATATCAAGTCTTCGCTTAATTTTGATGATATGGATACGGCTTTGGATGGTGCACCAAGTAATGATATCAATAATAAGGAGTTATTCCCGCTTCAGGGCCTGTTATTATCTTTAAAGGCTCGATCTTACGAGCTAGAGAATATGCTTAAGGGGGTTGCTCGTGAAAAGAAGTTTGAGGAGGATGCTTTAATTTCTCTGTCTCATGATCATGATATAGTGAGCACTGAAATAGACACCCTCGACAGAAAAGTGGGTCGAGCCGAGCAAGTTTTAAAGGGTTTAGAAAGTATAGAAGCAATGGTGGTTGCATCCATGGTTTCGACGACTCAAAAAAATAGTCCGAATAGAAGGACGGGTATTGTTGCTCCTTCTGAGTATGAGGATGTTGGAAGATCTACTATTAGCAGTGTTGAAGCTCACGAAAGAGCTTCTGCACTTCCTCCAACGGCGACAGCTAATGAATTGAAAGCTATGGCTCCACACCAATTATTGACGCAAGCCTTGATATCTGCTAAAAGCACTTTCGAAAGTAATGAGAGACTAAAACCAGATCAGCCATCAACTGCTTTTCAAAGAGACGCGAGGAGTGATAGTTTATATGAACGAGGTAGCGAAAGTGTTGGAAAACGCGAAAAGCACGTGGTTTCTCGCTCCTATCAAGGTGAACGTCAAGTAGCTAATGGTTGGTCTGAAGAAACAAAATGTACTACCACGCCATTCATGGTCCCAGAGTCGTGCAATGATTCTACAAGTTCATCCCAACCTGTAGGCTTGATGGAACTTTACGATTTAGTTAAAGGGCTTGCTGAGAGCTTTCCTGAAGAATTTGAAGCACTTGAGGTTCATGAGATGATCTTTTCGCTGTTCATCCCATTGCTAATCCTTCACTTTCGCGACTGGGTACCGCTATTGCAGCCGTACTATGGCACGGAATTGATATCAAAATGGACGAAATTTTTCGCAGACTTGTTGCTAGAAAAGAGCCTGAAAGATAGTGATGGTGCTGGACAGTTATATGCCTCCAAAACTGTTCCCCACCAGCAGAATGCTGAGAGTTCGCAAGATTCATTCTATAATGAGAGGCATACGATGGACTCTTTTATGTTTCCTGCAGAATTGCCTGTGCATAATAATCTCACTGCAAATTCCGGCAAGACAAGAGATCTCTCTGCAAAGAACCCCAAAAACTTCTTTCATCTGCAATACGAAAACCTCTTGAACAAGGAAATTTTGCAAAGAATAAAGACTTCGCTCGTTATGGAATGGGACCCTAAAGACTGTGAGCCGGCAGTGCAGTTGTGCGAGGCCTGGCAAGATAGACTGAACCCTCAGCAATTCTGTAATCTTTTGTACGAAGGTGTAATAATGCCGAAGCTACTTATGACAGTAGGTTCATGGGATCCTCACACTGATCCTCTGCCCATACATACATGGATTCACCCTTGGCTTCCTCTTCTTGAAACCCCCAATCACCCTCATCTTATGGCCCCTCTTTGGGATCCTATAAGCTTCAAATTGTGCTCTTGCTTAGTCCATTGGCATCCGGCGGATCGTTCTGTGCTACCCATGATAGCTCCTTGGAAGCACGTACTGAGCTGGCAATGGGGCTGGGAGGATATTATGCATCGGTACATTCTACCAAAACTTCAGGAGCATATCACGATGATCTTCATGCATCCGCATCATCAGCTACCACTTAGAACTACACCTTTAGAAGACTTGTTTTGGTGGAAGGATACTTTAAGCGATGAAGACATAATTCGCCTACTAGATTCATCCTTTTTTCCCAACTTTGTGAAGTTTCTGGAGAATTGGGTTGCTCACCATTCTGTAACGGAAAAGCAGGAAGTTGTAAAGTGGTATAAAATGTGGAAGTCAGTGTTTCCTGCATCTCTATTAAGTAACAGCACGGTTAAAGCGTGGTTTATGCAAATATTGAGTATTTTGAGCTCCATGAAGATAGCAGGGGAGGGTGTTTGGGAGAAGGAGGGTGGTACAGGTGACAGCAGTGAAGATGCTAGAGCTGGCTGGGACCCCTCAGTTTCTTCAAGCCAGAATGCAGATAGATTTACGCCAGGTGATCGTTCGTGATCGTTTGTCGTTAAAGAAAAGCTGTTTTAAGAAAATTAAATTTGCAGGTTTTCTAGGTTGTGAGTTTTATGTTTCTTGGGAACCGCTATTATAGTTTAAATGCTGCTTCGCTTAGATGGAGAATCAGCTTTTAGTTAACTTTGGGAATATTTTTTTTCTGTTTTCTACTGCACCGCTACTGTATTGTTTATATTCTGTGGTGTCTTTTTCATGCTTGAAATGTTACTAGACTCTTTATTGAAGGCTAATTGTCTTTTTTTTTTCGGCTTTTGTTGGAATTATTTACACATATCATCCCGTATTAGTTCAAGAGTACATATGCATATACATGTAAACCCCGATACTCATTACATAATTGCTTCTTGCAGCTAGACAGGATGTACCTCTCCGCAACGTTTCTGGACAAGCATATTGGCTTGCGCCTGAAAAGACCACTCCTATGGTTTCGGATGCTTCTAAAATATTTCATGGAAGAGCGTTTCATTCTCGTTTGAAACCCCCTGATGTGTCAGTTTTCTTGGACAAATCTGCTGCTTCATCTCGTGATGATGCTTACTCCCCGCTGCAAGGTGCTAGCCCCCCTCCCCCTCCAGAGGAGCCTCCTCCTCCAACTCCAGAAGAAATGCGCAGCAAGCTAACTCTAAAGGATTATCTGGAGCAAATAGCGGGAAATCACGACTTTGTTATGAAGCCTAAGATTGGAAGAATCGAAAATGGAAAGCAGGTTTATAGTTTTGGAGGAGCCTCCATCTTTATTGATAATAATATAATTTTTGTCATGGAGCAAGGTGTCTGGAATATTATCTCCGTGGAAAATTTAATCGCTTTAGCAAAGAAAAGAAAAGGGTCTAAATAGGTTGTGCCGTTTCAGTAGTTACCACATGATGAGACAGCTTATATTTTGATGTTTTAAGCTTTTTTTGACACCGCAACAGTTGGATAAAATATTATTCTTTTCTGTATAATAAAAAAACAGAATAAACCCTAAGATGCTGATTGATGGGAATAAGTTTTTAAAGTGATAACTATTTACTTATCTGCATAGGTGTGGGAGTGCATGTAAGCGCAAAACAGAAAGGATTATTGGAGTTTTCCTTGGTTTAAGAGGCTACTCTTTAACTGCTGAAACGTAGTACGAGGCGTGTCTTTACTAAAGGATAATGGTATGAATATGAAGGTGTCAAAGACTCCGTTCAGTCTTTGTTAACAACAGCAGTTTTTTTTGTGAATATACAGCTTCCTGTATAGCAGAGAGGAGATATTAGGCTTGCGTAGTTAGTATATTTGGTATTAATAAAAGCAGGCAATCTGCTATTATGGAAGAATCTGAATAATGCAATAAGGTAGAGTACTATCGAGTATATCGCATTTTGTATTTTGGTACTTGAATAATATACGCTAGTAAATCTTTTTAAAGTAGCATCAAAGTGATCCTTGATCGAGCTAGAAAATTACATTTTTTTATGGCTCCCCGCAAGTGTTGCCAAGTATTGGAATATATATTGAAACATGGAGTACTTAGAAGAGTACTTGTATTTCTTTCAGCTATGCTTGTATATTTTTCTTTCCGCTGAGTGATACTGGCAGCTACTTCCCCATCTCTCTTCGTCATTCTTTTGCCTTACGCTTTATAGTTTAATACACATATGATGTCACCACTGCGTATTTGCGTTAGTTGTTTGGCTTACCAGAAAGCTATTAAGGAGAATCCAGGTGTTTTGCCTTTTTAGTTATCTTGTGAAATTGAGTTGCCAATACTACGTATTTCCCGCCTAATGGATGAGTATCATCCAAGGCCAGAATATCGCTGTGGCTTTGGTATTGCTTTAGTGCACCGAATTAACGTCAAGGTGGAAAGCTGCCTGAAATTCCTGATTTTGAAATGTGTAGTGATGATATAACAGCTACAAGTTTTGTACGGTTTCATATCCGCTTGCAAATTCACTTCCAAGCAACTTGATGCGCACTACCTTTCCAAAAATGGGGAAACGAAAACCCGGAGGTTTTTTTATATGTGCAGCAAGAGGCGGTGCAGCGCAAAATGTAGACTGATTAGTTATATTGAACTTATTGCTTCTAATATAACGAATCCCTTTTTGGGTTTTGATGGTCTGTGATAGATGGGATTCAGATTGAATTCGGGATTTAGGCTGCATAGTTCAGTATGCTCAGTAAAATCTCTTAGGGCATGATGTTTTTTCCTTTTTGAGGGGAAGCCTGGAGTATTTCTTAAGTATTATTACCATGTGGTTTCTATGTTATACAAAAAAAAGACTGCATAATGCACTTTCTATAGCATCATAGTTATGCTAAAGAGCTAGTGAAAAAAGTAACGGTTTAAAAATAGGTGTAGGTAGTGTATCTTCAGCATGTACCATTGCTTCAAAATCCCGGATGTTGAGTTTTCTCTAAGTAGTGTTGCTTTTGCTATTAATTGCCCTTCAACTGCGGGTAAAGACATATATTTGGTACTGCCGCAAGGAGTAAACCGAAAACGCTTTCCGGAAATATGCGTATAATTAAAAACCTATGAACTGCCGAACGGGATGATATGATAAGGTGACAAAAAACTCCGTTAAGGACTTCGTAAACATGTGCGAACATACTAATCAAGATGCACAGATCAGCAGCCTATCTTGGGAAACCCTGGACTGCGACATCAGCTCGTTTTTCTGCAACTAGCGGAGTAATATTTTTTTGATTAGAACTATGCTACATGCATCTGCTTAGCTTTTACTCGTAAAAAATTCAAAAATATGCCTAGGTGAACAAAGTTCATAGCCCGTTTTGATCATATTCTCGCAATCATGCCTACGACTGATGCAGTGGCGTCATTTTGATTATGAACTACTTGCGCGTGGTTGCTGAAACCTGCAAATCAGAATTTGCAAAGTTGCTCAAAGGTGGAAAGTAGCGCTTCTTCGAAGAAAAACTCTTCATAAAACGCCTATATTGGAAAAAAAATGAGTTGCGGATTCTGCTGAACTGCGAGGTCACGCGATGGCTGGCGCTTTCCGAGATGCGATCAGCGTGGACAAGCTTACGAATCATGGATATCGTTAGCTTGGGAACGACTAACGGCATCTCGAGATATTTCTATGTGAAGTCGTGATGCTTGCAAAATTATGTCAGCACTGCTGTTTAGGAAGTTCAAGAGATTACTTATAGAAGCGCTAATATTGAAATATAGCGGCGAAAATGTAAACATTTTAAGCGTGGCCACTTGACGGGGTAACCTTATAGGGTACTCAACTCCTTACTTATCCCATTGCGCATCTACCCTTGTGTTTTACTATGCCCTAAGTGCTGAAACTGCATAAGCAGATGACACTCATTTCATTCACATGCTTCTTAATCAGGACGAGCAATGATTCCAATTTGTTATCGAGATGATCAGGATGAGCATGAATGGCACAGAGCTTAAACCGGCTCAAACATGAACCCAGTAATATTAGTAAAATGATGATCAAACCCTTGGCAGAAGACATCGATTCCTTTTCACGTAGCTCAAATTATTTTCTTCAGTAGTTGGAGTATATGAAGAAGTAGAGATACCATCTTGCCTTAAGGAAAGTTTTGTCTCGAAATTTGTTTCGCCAGTGCTATACGAATTGCGCATCCCATTTCACACGCCCTACCACAAAGCCACTTGCCGAGACTTCTATCTTTCTTGATACGAGCAGATATTTATGGCGGCTGCGAGATTTTCATTATAAAATTTGCTTCTTGAAGTACTGGCCCATATTGCATGCACCGCTGACTCAATATTTTGGTGAATTCGCAGGGACCTGATGAGAAGCATCTATTGCACGCCAAACTTCTTCCTTAAAGATGCACAGGAGATTCAAAAAGTTGTTATTATCACCACGATCTGCACAATTGGCCTGTTTCCCAAGGATTCGAGACAGGGTGAGCATCGAGGAAATTGTATGTAGACATTTGGAGTTGCTAGCAGCGTTCCGCCCGAATCATGCTAGAAAAATATCCCTGTTTTTATTAAAAAAATTTAATATATCACCGCCATCGTCTTCTTTCACTTATCCTGTGTTCAATAGCTATGTCACGCCGTCAACGAAACATATGAAGGTGATGAAACCCGACAGATTTCTTGCAGCAGACGCTATGCATCGTTCTACTAATGTAAAAGCGATTGAAGAATTCATCTACAGAAAAACTGGGGGGGGAGTTATCGATTATGGTGTCAGCAAGGGTGTACCCAACATGAGCGAGGGATTTCAGGGTTGTAGTTCGGAAAAGATAGATAAACTTTCTGCGAATTTTCAAAACAAGGATGCCTGTAAGCATGAAACTGCAAGGCATGATACAATTAAAATGCTTCAGAACATCGAAGCCGCCAATTCTGCCGGTCTCATTTTACCATATTATTCTTCACGAAATTCATCCATTGATCCCCGGCCAGAACGTATTTCGCCATCTGTATCAACTGAAAAAACTTCATATCTTAGTCCTTGCGACTGTTCCCGAGATGGCGTGCCTCCAGCAGGAATTACAACCTTAATCCACACGAGCGCTCAGTCGGAATCACGTTCCTCGACACATTCAGCGTTGAATTTTGCGTTACAAAATTTCGATAAGTCGAATATATACCCCCCCATAGCAGCTTGGCAGTTTTCCCCCATCCCATCCTCATGGTATCGCATTCTGCAGAAGTATGAAGCTACCTGTTTAAGCCATTCCGAACCCTTTCAAAACTTTAAAGCTTCCCTCATTTCCAGGCATCTTGCCGCTATGCTTCGTTTGGGTATTCTTACTGAGGATATTCTGCTAAGAGCATCGCCTCGAATAACCTTGATTGCCGATCATGCAACCCCACACGAGCTTGCCTTCTTGACACATGCGTACGCTTCGCTTCGCTTGCATGTTGCTGCTCCACTTGCAGCTATATCCAGAAATGCATGCAAATTGATTCTTTCTTTTTCTCCCTCAAACGCTTGTTTACTACTCTCAGCATTCGCCCGCCTCAAAATAAAGATTTCACTCGAAATATTTGACAAATTTTATGAAATTATCTTAAATAAACAGAAGGATTTGTATAAAAGGGATATAGTCCTTGCAGTTTACGCGCTGCAAAACATAAGAGTATGCAAAAGTTGGAGGGATAAAGATAATACAAAGGGAGAATGCAGTAGAACCAGGAGAAAAGAAATAAGTTTTTGCCATGTGAAGCTAGAGAAACTACTGGAAACCTTGAACGAAAAAATAATTAGCTTTGACTCACATGAGCTTACTATCTTAACTGTGACGATAAGCCGAGGAATCCGTAGTAAGGGTACAAGTACAAGTAAGAGTTATATAAATACATTGCTAGCCCTAATCAAGCGCATTCGCAGTGGAATGGCTCAATTTAACTCCCATGTAAGTTCATCGAGATTTTTATAATAAAGTAATGGTAAATTCGATGTACTGTCGCGCTGCCGGATTTTGATGCTATTAGTGTAATTTTTTTATTTGGAAGCATTTCGATGCATGTTATATGGGCTCTATAAGAGATGATTTTTTTCTTTTGAATATATTTGATATCTCTGCCGTCTGGATTAGTTTGCTTCAATTCATCACATGTTCCAATCTTCAAATATTTCCCTTTTATATTTTCGTTACACTTCCCCTTAAAAATACGTGTCACCATCGGGTAGTGTGTGTGTGTAACTTTTTTATATATCAGCGGACCAAATACCTTTGCATGAAACTTTTCCAAAGTAAGTTGGCAGGAAACCTTGATTTCGACCTAATTTGGCTCTACAAATTTTTCATGCTTCACGCTCTCCTTTGGTAGAACAAGTTTCTAAATGGTTTAGCTGAGTCCTCAAAAGAGAAGGTACAGCTTTAAATGGTCGGGAGGGAGTACCAGAGCATACTTTAGCCTTGCAAAAACCTAAATTCTATTGAAATTTTCAGTAGCAACACAGAATTACGGCTATGCTGCTACTTGGCGGCCTTTTTTCTCTCTTTACTTTTACGGCCCACTCGAAGCAATCGGCTCTACATGAGCTGTCGTCATGCGCATAAGTATTTCAAAAGGTTTATGTCTCTGCCATTATGGATTTTTCCGTACAAAACTTGTGCTTCATTGTCAAGAAGAGAGTGGATGTGCATTGTTAAGGCAAGGCGGTACATTTTAAAACAGCTATAACTCTTTGGCTCCTTGTTATCACTGTTATAGTGCTTTCCATTTCTTCATTTAGTGTGCGCCACATTGAATGACAATTCCTTTTATTGCGGTAACAGTAATATTCTACATTACCGGCAACCTGGCTTCCTGCTAAAATTTTTGATTGTTTCCTAGTAGAGCCCCCCCAACCCGCTTTTAATCCCTAATTTTCCTTGCCTGCTACTTCTTCAGTCGCTATGCCAGATATTTCAGGCGCTAGCTGATGCAAAGTTCGTTCATCAGCCGTTTATTTGTCATTTTATCATGGAACTTCCCAGGAAAATTATAGCCTTTCAACCAGTCGACTGCATCGTTTTGTTCGACGCATTGATAAGGCTGAAGGTTACCAGCCCGCTACTCCTTGATATCCTAAGTTTTCACGCGGCAGACAATAAAATTGCATATAAACCAGCCCATTGGGAGGTAACCATTCCACGATTACTAGCATAAAGCGAGGAAGCTGCTTTTTGATTTCTGCTTATTTATGCCTAGATTTTATTGCTAGGAGTTATGAAACAGTATAGAAACTAACTTTCCTAGAACTTTCAGAAAAACTTGTTGTTATGTCTTTTTTATTAGTTTAGACATGAGCCTCTTGCGACTTCTCTTCAGGCTCTGGGAAGATGCTTGGCCCAGTATGAAGAGCTAACTGGAGAAAAGACAGCAGGCAAGATTTGGCTGTCAGGACAATATTTCTTAGATGGTTACGAGTCTGAAAAAAAAAGTATCAAATCGTTGCAAAAAGCAAAGTGCATAACTCGATGAATCTCATTTTTTTTCATTCAAAGCCCCGAATTATGCTCTACGGCTCAATTCTTCCTGCGTGGGTCTATGCAAAGAACAGCTTAAGCTGAAAGTAATAAGTGCAATCAAGTGCAAAATCGTATATTTTTTTCGGGACTCATAGCAGCCGAAAGTTTTTTCGCTGTCTACGCTGGGTCTTTTATTGTTTCTCCACTTTTTGAATCTTGATGTATCCAGTCTTTGGGTACCATCGTTACTATCCTACTACTCTGCATTTTTCCCGCTTCATCTAATTCCTCTTTTGAAAGCCCACTGCTCCACCAATACACTATTGCTACCCTACGTCTTCACTATTTTTTTCTCGCTTCTTCATTTTGCTTAATGTAGGCTCCAAGTACACTTCACAACGATTTCATGAGAAAGAAAGAATCTTATGTTCGTGGAATTTTGCATACATTTGAATTTTTGAGCCCTCCTAGGCACATTTCGAAATACCAGAAATTCGGCAAGTCAACGCGCTGGCTCATGTACACAAGTTTATTTCCCTTGAAAAAAAAACGATATGAATAGCTCATAGTCTCAAACTCAGGCTAGCACACGTAAATATAGCTTCATGGAGGCGATGAAAAAAAGCTCTCAGGCATATACAACAGTCCAAAAATTATGTTTACAGCCATTCTAGGGTACCGGTAAACTCAATTCTTTTTCAATGTTTCCTAGAATACATCCATCATACAAACGACCCAGTATGCATCTTCTACATTAGAATCTATTCGTTGCATTTTTGCGTTCAAAGCAAGAATTCACAGCTTTTGGTATATATAATGCTGCATGTGTAGTAGTTCGGCAAGCAGCTATGTTGCACCTTCTTCACGCAAGTGAAAAGCACAATTTTAAATAGTGATTAACGGAGAAACAAGGCAGCCTAGGCTTGTGAAATATAAGAAGTTACTCAAATTATACTTTACATCCAAGAAGTAAGCTTGAGAGTGGCATGAAAGCAGAATATTATATCTTCTTAGGCGAAGAGTTCTCACATGAAAAAGTGAGCATCGAAACTCGACTTCTTATGCCGTACAAAATGAGCTTGCGGTTTGCGTGCCGCTGTAGCGTCTCAAGCTGTTTGGGGTTCCTTCAAATTTGTAGAATCACCAGTGAGAAGGGCATTTTTTCACATCTTCAGCCCAAGGTAGACCATAGGGATGGGTAGGCTCAAAAGCCTGCACATAAACTGCAAGGATATATGCTAAGCACCGCAATGGCATTACAGAAAAAATACTAGCCTGTTTCGTATATTATAATTATATAGCAGAGTCTGGTTAGGACTTTTATCTGGTCTGCTCAGCTACATCCCTTCTCTTCTTCAACTAATTCCTTCATGCGGCAAGAAACGCCTAAAATTATTTTTTCTGCGTGAGAGTTCTGCAAGGTGTGTGCGGTTCCATCGCTTCAATTTCTGACCGGCAGTTATCTACGCAATATTCTAATTGATTGCTAGCTACGTACCTGCCTCATTCTTGGCTACAATTTTTCGTCCCACCAATTCGTTTTATCTTGTACTTGACATGCCGCTACTGTCTTGCATCACTTTTGCAATTCTGATATTTCCCTGGTCAACTCACTTTCGTGCTAATTTCAGGGATTTAAACAAAAACGAGGAACTAACACTATATCCAATTATATAAATAACTCGAACCCTAAAATTAGTTATGCATAACGTAATTACGATAAATATACAATACATTATCAGATTCTTATCTGAGAAACTGACCTCTCATACAAACCCGGGCCTGAGTCTTAGACTATGGACAAACTGGCTTTCGGCTTAAGCTTCAATTTAGAGCGGTCTTCAGGACGTTTTGAAAAGAATTTGCCATGCAAATAAATCACATTTCCATTAAGACGCATTGAAAACACTGCGTGCAACTTCAGAATCGTCCTGAGCTTATCGTCGCATCCTAGGAGCTTGAAAGTCTAGCACAAAGTATAAATAATAGTTAGAAACTAGAAATCTTTAGCAGAGATAAAGGCAGAACAAATTTAAGATGCAGCAGTAAAAAAAAGATTTTTAAAAGACACACAAGATAAAGCAGATAGTCCGTATTAAGTTCTGACCATCAATATAGATATGGGGGGGGCTATTCCTTAAATAGCATCGTCACACAAGGTAAATTCAAGCTACCTAGATAGGGAAAAAAAATTAACTTTGGATTCATATCTATGAATTCTAAATGTTTTAACGTCTCAGTACTTTTTATAGAATCCAAATCTGAAGCTAAACTAACTTCCTGCTTAAATGTCAAATCAGTTTCGAGTTCTCTGCAATTTCATCACCATTTCATTGTTTAAAATCTTTCTGCAAGTTCTGTTATCCAAAGTTACCAGTTGATGGCTAGTAAACTACACCTGCTAAACTACAATTCTTCACATAAAAGCAAGGAGGAATGCGTAAGCAATGCACAGAAGAAGCAAAAAAAGTACGACAAACACATTGATATAAACTTCAGATGCAAAGTATCCATAATATGCGGGAATACACAGAGGCACGCGAATTCTACCTTTTGAGTTTCTTGGATCACAATACCTTCGACACCAACGTAACTTGGGCAGCGCGAGCGGTGAACTGAGAGTATAGCACCGTGGAGATCAGCCTGAAGAATACGGGCAGTTGCCGAAGGTGCTAAAAAAAAAGCCCTTTCACTACCCAATTCAACACCTATACCCCCTGTAGCGCGTGGCGACCCTGGAAGAGGGTAGTGTGTCCTATCTGAGCTGGAAGGACCAATTATTCCTTCCATGTATTCACACCACATATAATGAAGCTGCAGCATATCCTCGTATCGCAGATGGGGGGTACTCTCTCCTACATCGTATAAACCCCTGGTCTTTGCCTCATTGTTGGATATTTTTACATATTTCCGGCTTTTCTGCGTAGAATAAGGTCTGTGGTCAATTGCTGAATCTTGTGGATGGGAGGAGACTAGGGCATCTCTATTGAATCTATCCCTGACGTTAGTGAGCCTCATCACCTGTTTTTTTGCTTTCATCTCCGCAATAGCCTGTGGAGTATCCTGTAGCTTGCATGCCTAAACGTAGCCCATCAGTTTTTAGAACGTTTTTTCACAAAGATTTAAATATTTAAAATATTGAGAAAACTATAAAGAGTGGAAAACTGAGCATGGTTTAGATGCAGCTGAGGAAGCTGAGTAAGGCGAAAGGAAGCTATAGGAGTAGCAAAACTTGCATGCATCTTTTCAAGGGTGGGTTCTATTGAGAGTAAGCATGATGGCTGTAAATTTGCTCGACAAGAATAAAAATTTGCATGAAGTTGAAGGAAAAATTCAATTCTCAGAAACAAAGGAGTATTATAAAACACACAAGAACACACAACACACAACACACAACAACACACCAATTCAAACACCAACACACATCGGTTAAGAATTTAATCTAGGGTATAATATTCATTCCAGAGAGTTCCTTCCCAGCCTATTACGAGCAAAAGTACTAGATATACAATAGATTAGAAATAGTAGAAAATAAAATCTAATATATGAAGCAGAATAAAACTGCATCAACACACATAGAAAAACATTCAAACACGCAAAGGTATTGCTCGATATACAAACTTTGAAGCACTGATATTTCCCAAAAAAGAAAAAATCCATTTCTATCACGCATTCTCCAAGCTAATAGATTACTTCAAGAAATTGAATCACGGGGTTCCTCCCGAATCCTTCCTCTGTGATTCCATCCGCTTCAGCAGCATAATGCAAGTCTTGGGAGCTATTGGCAGAACCATAAACAAGAGGGTGGTAAATTTGATGACGAAGACCTTGCTGGACATCGCTGCTTCCTGCTGCCTCCAAAATTTCAGCTGACCTAGCTAAATTTTTTTTTTGCCGTATATTCCCTTCATAGCTCGAAAGACTCTCTTCTGGCCGATGGTAGATGCCGAGAGAATCCTCCAAGTGGGATTGCAAGTTACTTAGTTTTAAGCTACTAGCTGATGGCTCATAGCTTGCCGTGATGTTATTTTCAAAGGTGGAATCGATGGAGGATGGCTTATGCCTTTTTTGGGATTGAGTGGCTTTGATTTTGGGATTATCATCATTAGATGTATCCCAAGGAATATTAGCGGCCTCGTGGCGCTTCACAGGGAAATCTGGAGATCGTGGAGGCATCTTCAATGGCAGTGGCATCGTATGTTTCACCATACAACGCACCACATGCTGGCTTTAACTAAACATGTTCAGTAGGTACCGTCAGGAGCTAACTTGTCAGTGGGCTTCAAACAAATTCGCAAAGGCACCATAAAATAAGCTAATTCGCATATGTGGCCAAGAAAACCAGGAATAACTAAAACAGTGAAGAGAAGAGGAAGAACAAATTCACTTTGGAAATAAACACTAGAAGAAAAGTTAAAATAAATGACGTTCTTCTTCGTGTAACTACTACGTTAGCACTTTCAAACATGCTCTTGAAAGACAATTCTTTGAAGCAAAAATTTATATTTCGGAAAAGATCTTATACAGAGGGCCTTACTGATCAAGGAAAATCATAAAACGGGAATGCGAAGAAATCCGCTGCTGAAAAAGCTCCAGGAAAAGTTGGAGAATTATTTTGGGCGATTTGAAAAAAGAATACGAGAGTAACGGCTGCTAACATTAAATGCTGAAGATAAACAATGGAGCATCAAATCATATTAGACAAGACACCTCTTTTGTCTTTTTGCAAGCGATATATCTACGCTATACTGTGTAAAATGAGCTCCACAAGTAGATGTTAGGAACCTGTAACATGCGAGTCATTCAAACCCATAAAATTTAAAAACGGACCTGGCGTGCCTGAGTCGTGGAGAATGTAAATGGTATGTAAAGGATCAATTTGTCGAAAGAACCAGTAATGGGCATCGATGTTCACTCCATGTGCGATCGTAAGCTATTCAACTAGGGGCAATACATTCTTCTGAAAATGCAAAAAACCAAAAAAGCAACTGCAAAAACTAGATCATTCGCTTGCTTTCTCGCTTTGCCAAATAAAGGATAATTCTTTTTGGAAATCCTTGCGAAGAGGCTGGCGAATCCTTTTGTGTTCAAGAGGGCTGTACCACGACCAGCGGTGTCAGTCAACATATACGACGAAGCAACTCTCTTCACAAATTATAGTCTAGGATACCAGGGAATTCCACATGCGATAGCGCCTCTACATGGTATAAACTGTTTTAGCTTACATGTTGCCGTATTCGCGAGGATAGCAATAAACACGTTTTACTACAGAAGCTACAACACATTTGGGGAACTAGATATGATGAAGAGACTAGGCTATTGACAAAGGTCGAATACAAGAGCTTACCACTGAGTTGAGCATCGCACAGCAACACCACTAGCCTTAACGATTACTGTGACAGCCTCATCTTTGACAATATCAATTGGAAATGAGCACACAATCGATTCCGCAGGTAAAGCTAAGGAAAATCGGAAAGTATGGCAATTTTCCTCATGTTTGAAGAGAGGATAAGAAAATGACGGCGTAAGTGCTGGGTAATGACCAGTTGAAATATCTCCACACGTAGAGTTGATAATTATAAGAAGTACTAGAAACTCGGAGATGCAGGCTTACTGCGCGCGTATCAACGCAGTTGATGAGATGCAGCTTTGGTATGCGCCTAGCAACAGTGTTGCTCGGCATGCGTTAACACGCTTTGACAACAAATGAGAACCGCGTAATGCTGCCGACTCCATCAAAAAGAAGGCAATACAGTTATACCGCAAGTATCTCGAGGCATTGATACTAGATGCTGGAAATTGAGCAACCTGTGAAGTTTTTTTTTTCCACAGCAAAGGAGCACGCCTTGTACAATGACAGATACTTTCTACCAGAAGCATAAATATAATGGTTCAATGCACAAAGCTAGGCGGCTCAGTGATAAACCTCACCAGTTCTTCGTAAAAAACCTGAGGAGTATTTCACACATGACCCCCGAGAGGTGGACAACGGAACTCCTAGCCACAGTTTACACAGTGTTGTTAGCATGTTTTCTCATCCCAACAAACAATATTTTGACTTGATTTAGCTATTTCATAAACGTTTTCACGAGTCACCAGCTTATAGCGCACGAAGCCTTAAATCGAGTCCCTTTCGATTTATAAAATGGCTGGAGCTGCTAACATTAAACGGCAAGTTACCGCTATCAATACAGCTTCACAATATTATCCCCGGGTCGTGAACATAAACGGGAACATTGAATAAGAGAAAGCAACGCGACGCTTTCACATTTAACGGCACCACAGGGATTCTAAAGAAAAAAACAAGTCCATTTCGTGACTGTAGCGATAAAAGCCGCCTCGGTATCGAGCTTGAAACGCATTTTCAAGGCTTCGTATTATTATTGTTGTCACACTGTGGGTTGTGACAATGTGCCTTATTTGTGTAAAGAGACCTCTACAGCCACTGTTGAGCCATTCAAGAATGAATGCAACGCAATTGCTAGAGACAGTGTCCCACGGTGATTAAAATCAAAGATTTCGCTTGAATGTCGAGTTAGACACTTGTCATTCAATGTGTGCGGATGAAAAAATATTAAAGCTGAGATGTTATTCCACTGAGCATGTCAATACTATACCGCAGGTGCTTTTAATTCTGAAGCAGCTCAAAGCAGCCAAAACGAATAATTGATGAATGTGTACATTGGTTAGGCCCAAGACATGAGCTCACCACTCCAGCAATTAAATCAAACATTGAGTTTAGATTTAGTAAGAGGAGCAGATATTATAGGTTCAACTTCTTCTTAAACAATGAATTCAGGGGCAGCAGATAATATAGCCTCAAGCTGCTTTTAAACAGTGGATTTAAGAGGCTTAAATAAAGCTAGCAGACCGAAACTCCGTCTTAAGTGGGAGCTAGTGAAACGTGAAGAGGTGGACACGTTCATCGCATCTCCCTGACGCACACGCGTATTCCCTTCTTTCAGCCTCAGCTTGCTGAATTAGCTTTTTTCTCGTGACTTCAGAGCGTAGAGTGGGGGGAATAAAAAAAACAGATATGAAAGGAAACGTATAAAAAGAGAATAGTACTCTGGTAGGTGCAGCCCCTTTTCATTTAGCTTGCTGGTAAATGCGTAAGTCAATGTGAAGGTCAACTCACAGATAGCATCCGTTCCTTAGGAAATTTACATACTTGGCAGCCACAATTTGAAATTTACAAAATAATTTTTTATGAACAAATATACTAATAGTATTGATAAATATAATTTACATTTCCGATATGCACTTGATAATTATTATATGAAATTTACTCCTATTGTTGTAAACCATAATCAAAATGAGAATGGTACTAGGATCATGCACATGCAATCATGATGCAGCAATCCACATGGATTTGTTAGTGGCAGTTACTTTTTTACCCGTAGGTCAAAATCTAGATACACATATCTCTCTCCGGTGAGGAAGTCAACATAAAGCGTTTCAAGGGCTTATTCCTTAAGCCAATTTTAAGGTCAATGACACATCACCACTTATGCGAGTTCAAATTTGAGGTAAAGTAGCTTTTGAGCACATGAGAAGGCAAGCAAAGAGGTGAATAGGCATAATATCAATGCAAAACAAAAGGCACTGATAACAAGAATACAATTGATATCGGAGGCCCCTTTAAACGCACACCTCACCTTGCTCTGACCCGTAGAATGCTAGAAGTGCAAGAAGTAGCACAAGGTTGCGCGCATTATAATATTACCACTACTGTAAAGAATACAAATTTTCTATAATCCATAATCGTGGACTCTTTTCAATTAATTTACCAAGTCCAAGCGCTGCCAAAGTAAAAATGTTTATGAGGTAATTTACCGAATCATGGATTTAAAAGGAAATCCGCTGCTTTACTTTCTAGCATTAGTTTTTAGAAAACATATCTTTTTGTATGACACCACAGCATGACCTACGGGTACTTCAGTCATTTTTGATCCCCCCCCTTAACTGGATGTTTTTTTTCATAATTTTTTCGGCTTAAAGGCTTACAGTGGTGGCATAAACAACCCTTGTGGATAAAAATATCTAGTATCAGATCCACTACATCAATCGGATAATACCGTTCGGATAAAAATTTTTTAGGGTGCGCAGCAAGCGCAATTAACTAATGCTCAATAGAGCAGCCTCATATGAACTATATATTGTTCCAAATCTAAAAAAAAGCTTCTTAAATGCGAAATACATAAGATACTCGTACATAATCATTACTGTGTCACGGAAAACAAGCATGGACGGAGGAAGCTCTGCTATTGTCTCCACCAGCCTCTGTTAAAATTTGAGAGGAGCTACTATTCGAGTGAGTCACTTGCTGCGCATTCAGCGGGGGCGCTACATATCCTCTAACTCCTTTCAAAGTTCCACCAATAAAATCTCCTTGAAGTTGAAAACTGGATGCACTAGACGAAGGTCCTCCAGAAACAGTTGTATAATACAAGACGACGACCTCATGAGAGAGCGAAAAAGACTGCAGCACAGGAGGAGGCAACAGTTGGAGGATAACACCTTTTTAATACCAAAGTTTTGTACCTCAGAGACTTAAGTAATGGGTGATTCAAAAACTCTTACAAGCGATTATTCGGAGAAAATATCAAAAAACCGTGTGTATCATGCAAACTATTGGCACCTAGGGTGTGTATCCCGGCGGAAAATCAAAACATGTGCGTGCATTATTATATGTAGTTCATTGAACAAGCTACTTGCAGTTAGCCATTACAAGGCACTTTTAACAGCAAGTGGCTTTCCATATTACTTGCTATTCTCCAAAAAAGCGAGCCATTTTCTTTACCCGTTTACCAATGTAAGAAGACTAGTTTTAAGCTTCAAAAATGTATGAACTAGGGAAATTTTTTCATCTACTCGAGAGACAAAACTATAGCAGAGATTGCAACGAAGTTGATGAAACTTTAGATATACTTCGTTCAAGTTGCTCCACGTTTCATGAAACTCTAAAGACCAAGGGACTGAGATTACGTGACAGCGCTACAAATTTTGCATATGGAAGCGCATCCGGAGACACAGTGAGAAAAGTAGGAAGCTCACCTCAAAATATAAGCAGAAATAGTTTCAAAATAACTCAAAATTCAAAATTTTCTCCAAATAAATAATCTTACCTGATGGTGAACATGTGCCAGAGTTGAGTTAGGTAAAAAAGGCTGCCGGTGCTCCTGCGTGAGAAAGGGGGAAAACACTTAGAGCAGGCAAGTCAGTGCTAATCTACGGAGCGAAAACATGGACTGACAAAGACGCAGACGCTGAAAACCTAAGTACACCCTCATGCTTTCTTAAAAAAGTTTTAAGCAAGGCCTTTTCGGCCTTTTTAAGCGAAAAAACATTTTCAATGGCAACTCTTCAAATTTTTAATAAGCAAAACAACACAACAAGCAAAAACCCTGCATTCATCGCATCAAACACATTGAAATTGTACACTACGACCGGGTAAGCAACTAAACGCCATGGAGGTGAGTCACCTTCACCTCGGCCTAAATTTCAGAGTAGAAACAAACAGAAAACCATATCAAAGCGCAACATCCCAGATGCTGCACACACACTAGGAAAATCAGAAGTGATGCATTTTGGTTCTACTAAAGAGTAAATTTCCATTACCTTGGTGTAGAGCTTCAATACTTGGTCATCATTTAATTCAATTAAGTAAGAAAGATATCTCGTCAGTTGCAGTACCGTTAGATGGCCATCAGTAGATATTCTCTGAAAATTGGAGTAAATAGCTATTGAAATGGAGTACAATGACAATTAGACAAAACTGCAATCTTTAATGGGGAAAAAATTCGAAACTTCGAAAAATAAGCATAAAAATAGTGAGAGACGCTGCGAATAAAAAACTTAAAAAATTCATAGGAGGAATAGATAAAAGCTGAAGACTCCGAGGAAAATATCCAAAATATGGCACAGCCACCTCTTCAAGAAAATTTTATAAACCTTGATTTGTTCACAACCAAGAGCAAACCTGGGAAACAGCCTATGCATACGAGTAAAAATTACCACGAAAAAAATTTTCAAGCAAATCTGAAACGACATTTTGATGTTTTTCAGTTGAAGATGAAGAATCTTCAACACAAAAAACCTCAGAATTTTCAAATTTTCCAACAAAACAAAATTATCTAAAAATGCCATGCTATCCCAGCCTCTTTAATTAGCCTTGCAATTCAGATTCTTCCAAAAATAGCATGACTAAATACTCGGGAAAAACATTAAATAGCAGCATCGAAGCACTCCCATACATTGTTGCCAGGCAAGCTGGGAAGATCAGGTAAAGAAGGATCAGCGACTAATTCAAAATGAAGTTTGCCATCAGTCGGTATCTTTCTGATCTGAGCTTCAATTTCCCTCTTTCTTCGACGCTTTTCTGCCCTTTTAAGTCTTCCATCGGCAACCGTTGATACTCCAATCGAGTCAGAATCTCTAAAATGTGATGAAAAAGATATACCACTACAGCAATCACGTTGCTGAGCTGCTCCGTCTGAGCCGACATAAACTCCGCTCCTTAGGTTGTTTGAAGGTGAAGACAAGGGTGCAGAAATAGGGCTGGCCCTACCGCTAACTGCACGGCCACCTGCAAGAAAATTTTTTTTTTAAGAAATGTGAGTTTGAAGAAGCAGAATATAAACAGCACCAGAAGGTATAACAGCCGGTATAAAGGTATAGTTAGTGAATAAAAATGTTCCAAAAAGTCATGAAATTGGTTTAATTAAGCTAAAGAATAGCTACAGAGAGTGGAAAAATCAGACGGGAAATTCATCACACGAAGAAGAGAAGAAACATAAAATCAAAGACGCAGAAATAGATGCTGAAAAAAAACTGCGAAAAAGCGTATCTTACAGCTAAAATTATAAAGAAATAGAAATGAAATACCAAAACCATAAAAACAGCTCTAAATAGAGGATGATTGTTTATTGACGGTTAATAGCAGCTTAGATAAATTTATGCCTTTCATAGCGAAAAAAAGTGGTGATCTACCTCCCCCACAAATGCAATGCAGGTAAAAAGGCGAGAAACGTCTCTTAAAGCTCGGGAAGAGGTAGAGCTTCAGCTTAAAGCACTAAAATCACGATGATATATAATGAGCACACTCATGTATAATGATGCATAAAATATCGAGAAGTTACATTGAAAATTACAAGTACACACACTACAATCAATAAGTTGATAGAAGCGGCTGTTAAGCTTAAGAAAAATTTACCGGCAGATGCAATTGAGATGTATATCTCTGGCGACACACACACACACACACACAAAATTTGAAAAGTAAATCATTCTATAACACATAAAAAAGCCATTCAAAAAGAAGGTAAAACGTTTTTGAAGCCTTAAACACAATAAAAAAATACCTACCTAAAACTTCATTTTCCATATTGTAAGATTTGTTAACCCCGGGGGGGTCATCGTGTCGGATAGCAAAGCGCTTATTAACCTCTGCTAAAAGCGACTGGTTCTTCTCCTCAAATGCCTAAAAAGCAACATTACAGAGAAAACAGCTTTTCTATACGGGATTCATACAAATTATCGGAAAATTAGCCAAAACAAAGTAAATCAAATCGCAGATTTTCTCCCTAAATCTTTTTATGTTGCATAAAAATGTGATGAGATGTACGTAAACTGCAGCTTATCAAGTTGCTGCACGATTTCATGTGGAAAGAAGGTCCATGCACACAAAAATGCTAGGGCAAGAGTTTAGGAGAGCAGCATACACCATCCATATAAACGAGTTAGATATGCTGCCAGAAGGGTATAGTAGATGTTGAAATAAGCTGATAATCAAGTTAATCGGAAAAAAAATAGCACGGAAGCTCACATACACACACAAAGAGCAATAAGAGGAAGCTCACAAACACATCGAGTTCCACACGAACAACATACCAAGTCCAATGCACACAATCGACGACACTGAAGACACACACAAACTTAAAACCAAGCCCTTGCTGATAATCAGACGGAAGGTAGTTGGTTAATGGACACCATATGTACACAAATAGCATGGAATCCAAAAAAATGCTAACACACACAAAACATGAAGCAGAGGAAATACAAAAGAAAAAGACGAGGAAGAACAACAACGAAAAAAAGCAAAAGAAGCAAACGAACAAGATTAAAAGTAAAACAAAGATCTGCAGTGGAGAATTCACTAATAAATCAAATAAAATGATTGCAAACGTATGCATTTCATCAAATTTCTAATAAAAAATAACAGAAAAAAGCGTTTGATAACACTTAATTTCCCCCCGAAAACGTCAAAAAACCAAGCGAAAACACAAAAAACATACACTTCACCTCCACATCAGGAAACAAGCGGTTGATGATTTGATCAAATACTGGGTCAGCTCTTAAAGATCGGCGGGAAGCTACATGAATCCGACACTGTGGGCATTCGCGTATGCTGCAAGACACACGCGTAAAAAAAGCTCTAAGAACCAAATCCACCCTCTTTAAATTTCTGCAGCACAAATAATCTAATAGCATATTTTAAGCTATATCTTCCACCAAAGCCTGAGGTAGAATCTTTTGCTTAAATTCTAGCTTTTTTGTGGTTACTAAGGTGACGTTAAGACTCTCTCAAGGGTTGTTTCAATGAGTCTTCACTCACTACAAGCTGCCATTTTCTGTCAGAAACAGCATATAGTTGCTCCTATGCCGTACACACAACATATGGAAGAGTGTTTGACATTAATTTTATACCTAATGAAGATATTCTATACACTAGGCGAATAAAATCACATCAACTTTACACTTAATGAAGACAATCCACACACTAGGCGGATAAACGCAAAATATAAAAAACTGGGGAAGAGTATCTCAAATACGATTAGTAAGCTATGAAGAAGACTTCATGAATGGAAAAGCCAGCAGCTTGCATATCATCCTCCCTTTGAACACACGGAATTCCTCAATTTAAATAAATTAAAGTCTTCAAAACGCAGCAGTAGATGAATAAGTATATGTAATGAGGGGGGAAATTCAACTATTTTTCCATGAAAACATAAAGTGCGATATTTTTGCTATATTCAGGGGTAAAATGAATGAATAAAACCTTAGAAAGGCTCGCGTGTGTTTGTGGGCCTACATTATCTACGGAAGAGAATCTTAGCCACACACACACACACCAAAGCAAAGCGACGAAGACGCAAAAAGCCACGAATATATTCATTTCGTACGTTTGCTTGAGCTAATAAAATACAGAATTTAAAAAAAATATACATAAAATCTTAAACATACCCAATTCTCACACATTTTTCAATGCATTCCGCGCAGAATCTGTGAAGACAACTCTTCACGACAACTGTGTGCTGAAGAACTCCTAAAAGAAGCAAAAAAGGATGTTTTTCAGTAGAAAAAGTAAAAATTCTGCGACAAAAAGCTGCTAGCAGATAGTAGAAAGAATTTTTTGTGGTGTGTGGGAAAGCTACACTCGATTAATTTTCCTATCGCGTGGATTTCCTCAACCATTTTCTTTGGGGAGAAGACCACAAGGAGGGAGAACACGCAAGAAGAAGAAGAAGCACAATGAAAAACGGGGGGGGCGGAAAAATAAGCTTCATTCAGGTTATTTAATCAAGTTCATACTGTTAAGGAGGTTTTGGAAGATGTTTAACTACAGAAAAAAATTGAAGATGCCTCAAAATATGCTGCTAAAGAGGCAAACACAGGAATGAGCACCCATCAAAGTTTGAAACTAAAAAATTAGGCATGGCTTGATATTAAGGCAACGTCGGTGGTGGAAAGCATACTAGTTCCTGCTGAAAATATCTTCATATTATGGCTGCACATGTACGTCACCAGGGAAGAGCTACTATTCAAATTTCCAGAGATTCCTCTGGCTTCCTGTCCATCACTTGAAAAAATTGAGTAAATTGCCTTCTTCAGAGGTATTTTGCATCAAAAAGACTCCTCAGAAGCCCCTTAAACCACGCCAAACTTTCCAAAAAAAAGCACTAAAAAAATGAAAGTGTCTGCTAGCCAAAAGGGTAAAGAAACTACTTCCTCTTGTGCCTTCATAAAGTTGCAAATAGAAAAATTGATTTAGCAAAAGCTGATATCTTGTGTGCAGATAATTTCCTAGGCACGCAGGCAAAAATAGAGTTTAATATATCACAATGTACTTTCAAAACCCTCTTCTTTTACGCACACAAATGTCTAACCCATACAAATAGGACAGCTGAGATCCGTCCTTAAATCTGACAAAGTAAGGCTGCTCGTCTGCTCCAATATTCCAGGATCGGAAAGACGGCGTGGCTTTGAGACTACATCATAAAGATCTAACCCCTCAGGAAGTACTTCCTTCATCATAATGTATTCCTCCTTTGTTTTCCCCCATAATGTACTGCCGGAGCTACCACCGTCTGTTCTGTCTACACCTTCAGAGCTACCGACCGATGAGGCTGTACGACTAACTGAAGAAGAATCATAAGAAGAACAAAAATTTGAGTCTCAAAGGATAAAATATGATAAATAAACGAGCTACCCTTCAAAAACTGAAACAAAAGGCAAAATTGAAGCAATAAACCAAAAACGCATCACTTTAATAGTGTAGAACAAAAAATTACCCAACGAAACCTCGAAATCTAGAACCTTCTACACAACTATAATCTAACCTATCCCAAGTATGAGAGTAAAATTGTTTATGATGTAATTATGCCCTTTTTTATCTATGCCGGAGCGCCTCGTATATCCACTATACGCGCGTCATTTTTAACATTTTTAAAACAAATTCCCCTCAAGAAGGAGTAGGTGGCTACATAATGAGCTGTAGAAAAATACACCTGTTCTTGACATGAGGAATCTTTTATTTACCTGCAGGAGGTGATACTCCTGATTCAAAAATTAATTCAAAGTTTATGCACAAGGTAGAGTTTTTAGCTTTAAGTTCAAGACTAGTGTATAAATTATATAAACATTAATGATAAAGTAGTTTTAGGAGGAGACTTGGATATTCCACCTTTAGCATTACCTTTCGGGGAATAGCTTTCAGAGCACTTTGCATCAACCCCGGATTCACAAGGTATTCCAAGCAACAAAGGGGGTTCCTTATCGTGTGAAGAGCGGTTATCATACGGAGTGGCATTTTCATGTGCCTGAAAGGCTTTTTGCTGAAGAGATTCGGAGGTCTTCAATAGGTTTAACTCGCGTGGAGCTGTCGTATCGCGGTTTAAATCGGATTCTTCGCCATGCTTAAAAATTCGAGAGCCATTAGACTCCTCTGTGAAAGTGGAATCAAATGGAGTAGACCCTGTGGGAGATTCTGCAGACCCAGGATAAACCTCAACGGCACTCGCAGAAGCGCCATCAGAGGTCAGTCCAACATCTCCTGACCTCGGATTGCTCAAACAAGAATTACCCGACTCCAAATTCACTTCGACCATATTATTTCAGATAAGATCATCACCAAAGCATGAGAATGGGAGGTTGAAAGATGGCAAAAAACACTTTGATTGCCCTGCAATGAAGCTGCCCATGCAATGGGCCATCATCAGAGAAATACTTGCGACGACATGCGATGATACCAAATTATAACAGATAAATAAAAGGGCGCTACGTACAGGAAATGGGGTAATCTCCCCTGAACAAAAGGCTATATAGGGCCACGAATAAATTTCGCAAACAAAAATCCCCAAAGCAACCTTGTACACAGTATTGAAAACCTACAAAATGAATATATAGTGGTTTCTCCAAATGCAGCAGGGAAGGCCAGGACATAAACACTGAAGAGGGAGCCTATGTATTTACCAGAGCCATAACCTGTGGAAATAAGTAATCGGGCTGCAAGGTTGCTTACGAGGCTTGCAGCCCATCGATGAAGGGTAAATGCTCGAATATCTTCAAAACTTGTCGCTTGCATGAAAAAGTATTACCAAAGACAAGGTAAAAACGGGTTGAAAGGAGCCAGGCTGAGGACAAAAAGCGTCCGCCCCTGGATATGTTACACTCTGCTTCGTGCGGCCGCCTACCGGTACGGGGTACGTGAGCGGCGGGGGTGCAATCTGGGTAGTTTTGAATGTTCCAGATAGCTAGGGTAAAGTGCATTCGGGGTGATTTTTATGGTTAGTACCGCGGTTATGGACCACTGTAGCTATGGACTGGGCTATAAAGACTTCTCGTTTGACAACTCCAACACCGTGCAAATTTGTAACAGGCTTGCGAATGATATAATATCAAATATTTTCACGTCAACATTAAATCGCTCTTTTGGAGGGGGATACAACAAATTTCGTGATATACACATCTTCAATGATTTAACATTTTTTATGATTTCCTTAGCCTTGGGTAGAAGTATTAAGTTGATTACTTGACTAGTATTAACCGAAAAGTTCTTCATTAATACACTGACACTTCATTCTTTCCTCAGCTTTTAATGTAATTTTATGTGGTACTTCAGGATTAACGTAAAGTTTAGTAGCGTTGTACGCCTCAAAGTTTGGATGGCTACATGTTCTTCGCCTGCTATTACCAAGAGAATAAGGATGCTACAATACTTTTGCAATCGCCGAGTAAAATATCCGTGTCATGTAGTACGTAACTTAAACTACGTTTGCATGATAATCCCTTTTCCCAAAATCATTTTGTAGGCCAATGAGTACCTTATAAAGGTATTTTTAAGAAAGATGGGCGATATTCGAGCCAGAAATTTTAATGTCAGGAAAAGAATGAAATTTTCCTTTTCACCATCCATTTATTGACGCAAAATGTCTGAAACTGTATAGTTGAACCAGTGTAGAAGACAAAACAAGGGTGCTATCTTGCATGAGTAATGGAAGCTCGTGGAAAATAAGTAGAACCGAAGTAAACAAATAGCAAGAAGCGCGGCCGAGCAAGATGCTAGTAAAAAAGAACTACTTCTTAGCTCCATAAAAGAATAAGGAACTTATTCTCTTTTACTCTATCCCAGAGATAAGTATCTTATTGGTATTTTCTTAATAAGAATCCCATCCAATATGATAAGCTGTCATATGAAGTGATGCCCTATATGCGGACGGCTAGCTTTTATATGATCATTTCTTAGAGAAGTGCAATTTATGGCCTGAGGTTTATTAGCTAAGCAGTATGTCGAAGAATATCAAATTTTTTATTCATCAGCCAAGAAATGAGAGGATATCATTTAAAAAGCTGAGCGTAAATATGGAGCTACAGAGAGCTGGTGCATAAAAATTTTCACCCCTGCATATCAGTAGGACCCCAGCATACTAAGCTGAACCCCCCGGCTCAAAAATACCCCTTTATGAATGCAGCACCTTCACAATGTCCTTTGATTACGGTAGAACGGGCGCGTAAAATATTTTTATTACCCCAATCTATTGCAACTCTACATGTATGCGGTGTCAACATTTATCTCTTGTATTAGTGCTCTATAATCCATTTCTATCAATAAATTACTTTTACATGTTTCAAAACAGATTAAATCTTAGCTTAAATCATTCTGAATTTCCTTCGCCCTACATTTTTCGTACTTAGGCAATCTAGACAGCATTCCTTAATGGCTAAGAAGTAAAGAAAGCAATCCACATAGGCCGTAAATGATTTCAGCAAAGCTTACCACTGGGTCACGTCAATGATGCATCAGTTAATTAGTGATTCCAACCGTTTAAGGACTTCTTTTTCGTAGCGAGAACATAGCATAAAAAAAGGGAGGATGACTATGGGAAGTAGCATGTTAATAGCAAAAGCAAGCAGGACTATGAAAAGAAAGGGCAGGTAGTACGTTGGCATGGCAGTGAGAGGAATTAATGACGGTAGTAAATTGACTGAACCAAAATATGATGAAGGAAATGGGTGCGTTGCCTCTGAGGTTATACGGCAGTCGCGAGAGTCGCTGCAAAGTTGGTAATCGTATTTGTATAGGCTAGCACATGTATGCGGTTACTGGATGAGGTTGGTCTATTACATACTCCCAATGGCACATAGGATGTCCCGAGTGGTATGTGACATTTCATTTGCTAATGAACCGCAGCACAATTTTTGAGCCCTTAAAAATAGTTTTCACGCTTTTTCTACGGGGTTAAAATCCCATTCACATGATGTGATTTTCTACTAATATCTGGAACCCAACAAAAACTACACCAGCAAGTAACAATTAACTTCGGAAGATTTTTCTTCGCACAGCGAATATATTGGCAAGCCATCACTGTAAAATCGTGGCAAAAGCTGAGTTACTGCATTGGGCCACTTGAATAATTTTCTTATCAAAATGCATCATAAACTCAACTAATATAAGAAATTAAAAAAAACACAAAAAGCGCTTGAATCAACAAAATCAGCACTACTCAGGAAATATTTTAACGAAACAGTTGAACCAAAGCTATTAATTACTGCATGAAACCACTTTAATGCCAGCCCAATCCTGTTAGTATGCCGGAACTGGCCAGTACTAAAGAAAAATTCCAGTCACAGTGACAGTTCAATGATTAAAAAAAATTATACACTGCGGCAGCCACGGATGCTGCTACACACTGAAGGACTTCCTGGCATCGTAAAGCACCAAAGTTTTGCTCATTAGAGGTAGACTACACTTTACTAGGTTGGTATAGAAATAAAAATACCCAAAGTCAGAGACAATGCAACGCAAGACCAAATCTGTCGAACCCGCGGTTCAAGTTTGTGACTGAAACTGTAGAGCCATTATACGAGCAACGCATAGACGGTGCGAAGCAGCCTGCTCACTTCTGTCCTGAGGAAGACGCGCTAATTAGTAGGACATCCCGAAAAGAACCCAACAGAACATTACATGAATTAACAAAGGTTTTTTTGTGGACTACATTCTCGGCATTCCCCATTGCATGTTCATAAATAAAAATAATGAATTGTCGTTCTGTTTCGGCGCTGATCCGTCCTCCAGCGACCGTCGATGGTATCCCCACGTACACTAATATGCATGTCCTTGTCTGATTTAGGTACACCTGTGAAGTAGGAAAAGCGAGTAAAATGAACTGGGGGTATAATGCGCTAATGGAAAATTACTCTGCGATATGAAGGAGAGATAATCTCGGCTGCTCTAGTATTTTCTGCTAAACAGGGCAAGGGGTAAATTTGTGTCAAACTTTGAGCTCTCTACCTATAATAGCATATTTTGATATTTCGTTTAAACTGTAAAAACTGTTCACAAAATTTGATAGTTTTGAAGGCAATGCAACCTTTTATAGTAATAATATAGGAAAACCTCGAGGGAGCTTATTTCCTGTCACGACTGCTCAAAGGCATTTTGAAAATTGATTGCGCAGTGATGGCTATTTCTGGATTAAGCACTATGTTATGCCGGTTTGTGTGTAGAGCTCGCGGAATGCACCATTGAATGTCACCCCTCTTTTAGCCTTTTCCAGCTTCCGCTTAAAATGCGAAATCAATTTTTTGGTCTTTGCTCATGGAAAAAAGATTATTTTAAAAGAGCACTCGGCTGAGCAACACCAAGGCAAAGACTGGGTGGGTTAGGAAAAAAACATGAGAGGAGGGAAGGTTTACACGGCAACGCTTCGTGGAGTGCATTCAGTGACTTGCGTTTTTGGAATAGTAAAGTAAGCAATGGGTGGGAAATGACTCTGCTAAATCACCTGGGGGAAAAGAGTGGAACTTACTGAGGATCACAGCACCCATGAGTTTGCTTCTACGTTCTAAAGGCATTCAGTAAAGAGCTAGTGATATGCTCGCTTGAGTGCGAAATATAACGCGTACTTCCACATGAATACTGCGTAGATTAACCCCACACAACACAAGTCCACCTTTTTGCAGTAGGCGCTTAAAATAGCCTGTTTCTTCTCAGCTTTTCTTGGTGTACTGCACATCTTTTTTTTGTTCCATCAGATGTTCTAGTCTTTCTTGCAGCCTGTGAAACTTCCTCCAACGACTCCTTGGTCTTAAAATCAAAGCAGATGGCATGAAGATATGTGTTCACGCTGTTTACCGAGGACGATTTATCCTGGACCTAGGAAGGTACTCTATACTAATGAAAGTTTCTGATCTCACGTCTTCCGCGAATTCGAAAACCATGCCCCTTTTTTTTTTTAGAAAGAAATTTTTTTTCTCTCATAACTGAGGTACGTTGTGATCATTTACGTAGCATATTGTTAAACGCGAGCCTTCGCTTATGTTACTGGGTGCTATGTGAAGCTTTCCGTTTCTTTGCATAACCACATCTTCAATTTTGATGATTTTTTAGCACTTTTTCTACTTGAAAGTGTTTGCATTGTATAGTTCCACAATTGGAATATTTTCCATAGCTTAGCAGCGGCATGTGTCTAGGGTGCAATTGTATCTTCCATCTTTTCACCTGGAAAGCTATAATTAACCAGCAAATTATGGTTTTGCTAGAACCTGCAGTTTTTGCTACTCATTAGACTAGCGTTGAGACGGCACGAGCTGCCTTTTTACAGCAAGTTAATGATTGCAGAATGATCAAAGCGAATTTTCTTGAGCCATTTTTGTGTGTGTATTTATTATCTTTTAATATTGATTTATTCAACATTTAATTTTTCATGAAATCTATTATTTGTTTCTTTTAAGATTGATGCTTGCATTACGCACTTGTTGAAGAATATTAGAGTTCATTAAAGAAAGAGCTACAGAGTATGATGTCTTCAATTTTTTATATCTAAAATTACAAATATACCTCTAGAGAGTACATATCTTTTATTTACTAAAAATCTGCGTTTAACGGTATAATTTTGTTCCCTGCTCTTTGAATGAAATTGACGTTGAAATTCAAGTGTTTAGAGCTGCAAAGAGAGTAGATCCGCATGAGCGATTTTTTATATACGCTTGATGATGATTCCTTTGAAGGGATTTGTGAGCGCATTTTTCTTTTGCTTAGAGGGTACGAGGACTCTCGAATCTTTGGCGATGCAGATGTATTCATGTACTGCAATGTCATTCACTTTGATGAATTTACGCTTTTTTATGTGTTTTTACAAGTTTTTTTGGAAGATTTCTATTCAATGAATTCATTCTTTTTTGAACTAGTTTGCTCACCTCGTGTACTACTGAATAGCACTTTCCCTAAAGATTTATCTATGCAGATTCCTTGTAATTTTCATAAAAACTTCTCCGTTTCATCTTCATAAAACATAAGCTGGCTTTCAGACTCATGCTTATTTCCCTGAATCTAAAATCACTCTCTTTACACACTTAACCTATATAACATGCCGCTCATACCCCTTTACTCAAAATATATCCATCAAAAGTTGAAATTAAAGCCTTTAAGTTCTCTATGCTTCTCATACACTATTGAGTCAGTAGTTAATGAAGTTTTCTTATTCTTTGAGTAGTAAGCTTTCCTCCTGCTATTGCTACGTTATCTCTTTGATTATCAGCTTATTTGCAATCGCTTCATATATTTTTGTCAAAAACATCTACTCCACTCCAAAAAAAGAGTAAATAAACTAGTATCTACTGAGAAACTTATTCCTACCAAAACTTCGTTTCTCTTAAAAATATTTTAAGTGCATACGTTTAGGTAATTTACACACACTTTGAGAATGCTGCTGCAGCAGTGATGAGGCGATAAAGGTGTGCTCACACTCTGAGAATGCTTAAGTAGTGCTTAAACGTGTATTTTCTGAGGAATCCCTGGGAGAAAAGCATCGTCAAAGACGTAAAACCCTAGAATCTTCAGTTTTTCAAACATATAAACTCATTTTCTGCTTAACCAGCAGCTCTAGCTATTATTAAACAGTATGGAAGTAGCCACTGAACGCTTGCCAAGCAGGAGAAACACTGCTAATACGACAGGGCCTCCAGCCCCTCTGAGATGGAGGAAAATGGAGTTAAAGAGCGATGAAGGGGATAATTTGTTAGCATCGCATTCGAGCATAGCAAGCAGGCAACCTCCTTCTATAGCTTTGGTGAAAAGCAATGCTTCTAGGAGAAACTCTTCACTGCAGAGAAGAAGGGAAAGGATTCGCCGGTGGGAGGAGTCAAAGAGGAGTACCGGCCCGAATGCTCGAGAAGAAGGCTCTGCTAAGCTGGAGGGGCCTTTGAAGCGAATCAGCGATGAGCAGGAAAAAAAGCTGAAGAGGAAGGTGAATTCGAGGATTTTAGAGGGTAGAATGAGAGTGAAGATGAATGAATTTGGTGGTTTTTGATGATTGAAGATAGAGAGCAAAGCTGCATGAATAACGGTGGTTTTGATGATTTGAAGACGATTAAAAGCTACATGAATAACCCCTTTTCTGATGATTTGAAGGTTATTGCTTGGCGTTGAGATTACGTTGCTGGAAGCTGCAATTACCCATTTTCCTTTTCATCGCGTGGATGATATATATATGTCTATATATCTGCGAGAGTTTCACACACTTTTCTTTTTGCGATTCGCTTTACTTCCACACTCTTATTGCCTCGAAATAATCTATCGTAATCTCTTTATAGTTACTGCGTTGAAATCGCTGATAAAAACCAGCTTCCTTGTGTGTTGCAGCTTGCTCCGCTACCCTTTGATACGAAGAGAGCTGCAGCGGTGAATAGGAGGCTTTTTCCATTTAGAATGGAAGCCTCCACTCCCATAACTCCACTGCGTCAGGTAGCTCTGAATTCGTCTGCATTTTTTCGCCGTCGCAGGTATGTCGGATAGGCGCATTGCTTTTTTTGATGAAAATAGTCGGTGCGAGTTTGTGTGTGTGATTTTAAGACTGCTTATTTGCTAGGGAAACGTTTTTTTCTTTTTTGGATGCTTTTATTTGAACTAATTTATCGTATATAAAGAGTTGGATTATCACTATTCATGAAAATCTGATTTTCCTCTTTGGCATACAATTAAAGCCTTTATAGTAGCCTAATTGTGTGTCGCTAATCTACTGTGGGTATGCTTAATAATGTGATGTTCACCATAGAGCAGCTTCCCTGCATGCTCTCCATAAACTGTGTGTTGTTTGTGTAGAATTTTCATCTTTTATTAGCTTGTAATTATTGGCGGATATGTGC